>KI546823.1:45156-106416 GCA_000497225.1 Amanita jacksonii TRTC168611
AAACACTGATGAGCAGTCCAGATGGCCGACATCCCGGTCGGAAAGAGATAAACATCGTCCTCCGCCAAATCTTTTACGCCCCTCGAACTTGGGCCCAACTGGACATCCTTCTGTCCCGCAGAGGGTAGCTCCCCATCATCTCCCGCAACGACATCCTTAGTCAGCACCCCGGCAAGACGACGACGGAGGGCACGTTTAGCAGAAGCAGCAACACTGATGGGGAGGTTCCGACCGTACCGTTCTTCGAGGTAGGTCGTATGGTCCGGGCTGAGTTCACTACCCCTCCGCTTTCCCTTGACCGAATAATGCTTATGATGGGTTTTCGGACCACTACTACCCATCATCATCCCCGCCGTCGGAGAAGGCAGCACGGCATTGTTGTCCTCCGAAAGGGACAAAAACCGTTCCGCAAATCGGCTGGATATTCCCAACCCTGTGTGTTGCCAAAACTCTTTCGCAATAGACCATGTATCGGAGGGGAAGAGGGCGATGTAGAGTGACATGGCTGTGGAAGGGGAAGAGGAGGGAGAAGAGGGAGAGCCGTTGTGGTTGCTGTTGGTATCGGTATAATAGGCACTCCTCCGTTCCTCGACACATCTCACGGTACAGGACGACAGTGAGGTCTTTCCATTCCCTGCAGGCTTAGAACGAGCTTCAATAAAAGCCCGACATTGGGCTGCAATGATGCGGGAGGGAAGTAAAAGACATTTTTCACCGTGAATGGCATATTTTTGTTCGCATATCGTGGCGAGCTAAAAGATATGTGGAGGTGAGAAAGTATCAAGAGGGGGGGTTAGTGCACAGATCGGGCTCACTCTTTGAATGTTCAGTGAGATGAAAAAGCGAGGATAGCCAGACACCATTTTACCGACAACGCGTTCATTGCCTAGTTCATAGTCGACATTGTCGCGCCATTTTGGCAGCGAGACTGAAATAGCATGAGGAGCGTATGGGGGCAGAGCTTCACCGAGAGAGACATCAGTAAAGGAGGATACGGTGGTGGTGGTGATAGTCATTGAGAAAGAGATAAGGTTGGGGGCACGAGTTATAATACAAATGCATGACATAAGTGGTGTACATTTCGGAGAAGACGTAAACTTTCGGTCATATGTCCGATAACCAGGCCTGAAACATGCTTCATCGTGTACCAGCACGGTCATTCCTATGAAAGGATTCCAATACAGACAGGCTTTCTGGGCTCCCAATCAAAATGGGTGGATTTGCCGTATGCAAGACCGGGCTCCCGTGCACGCCTGTCCGACTGTTTGACCTTGACCTTAACAGATCCCGCTCCCTTGAAGACGACGACGCGGACGATGCGCGTCGGCGGCGCATAGTCGTTGGATCAACGCCAGGTATCTTTGCAAGGCGTGCGAACAAGGAAAGAACTATCACAGTCAAGGTCAAGAATGAGGTATTTGATGGTGGCGCTTACTGTCAACGATAGACACGATCCCGCACAGCCCCTCGGAAACACCGGGAGAGGACGATAGGGCAGGTTCATGGGTGACAATTACTCTATGGGCGTTTGCTGCGACATAACTCTGTCAGAGGCAGACAGGCGACAGGCGAAATGACAGTACATACTCGCAAGTAGTTTCTCCATTGTATACAATAGGGTGTTACTCGAGTAGACGGAATAAACTAGGTAGATCAATGACGATGGGATAAAATCAAAACACCATATCGTACCTGGATATAGATCAGCACCATCGGTAGAACCATATGGATCCTGACAATCGTGGTGGCGTGAGTTTCCTTCTCAAGTATGGCATACGGAAAATGTATACCTTGATCAAAGAAACGAACCGGTGAAGTGGGGTGTTCAGGATCTGGTTATTCTCATAAGGAACTAGGACCTAAGCTCGGATCTGTCAACTCTTGCACGCTCCGCAGCGGATCAGAGGGGTTCACGTACACGGGCGACGTCAGTTACGCTGACAGCGCTAAGCAAACTGCCTGTTTCCTCATCCAGAACAGCAATGCTGCTGACACCTTCATCGCTCATCAACTTCATAGCGTCGAGCAGCTTCGCATTTGATGTCGCAGAGACAACGGCACTGTGAAGGTTCAAGGAGGGGAGAGCAAAAGAATTCAGGACATTGGATGTATATTGATTAAACGAGGGTGTTTCTTTTCCGTATGCTGCAAACCATGCGAGTAGCCTCCGGTCGGAAACCACCCCAAGGTATTCGTTTACACCGGCGACGGACTTGATGAGAACTGTTGATGTTCATATAAGCTTTTCCCATGGGCGCTGTTCAGTGCATATCAAGCCCACCTCTGTGAATTCCAAGCGAAAATGCTTTGAGCAAGTCTAGGATGTTCGAGCTCTCCGGCAAAATCTCAAGCGAGTTCTTATCCGATAGATCTTAATGATAACTCAGCTGGAGGATTACAATGTATCGAAAATAAAACAAACGTACTGCTGACAAGCCGAACGGGCACTCTTCCCGCCTTCGCAGCTGTAATGATTTGGTTGATGCGAATATTTTCGCGTATATCGTCCGGCAAAAGCGTGTGTCTCGTGGCTGCGAGAGTAAGAAAGGCATTCACGTCCGAAAACTAGTATAATATTGGTTGAGGGCGGACAGGGGAATTTGCAACTGTATGCGTTTGAACTCACGTCGAACAGGCCAACGAGTGGACCATCAGTTGTCCGAATCGCGAGGCAAGGGATATCCTCTTTCAACAGGAGCTAAATTATCGTGAGGCTGTGGACATGGCCATGGGAGGCGACAACGCACGTCGCAAGCCTCCTCTACGGTTGTTTCTGCATCGACAGCAACAATTTGCAAATCGATTAGGTCTTAGGATACATATGAACTCTCCTCAGTCCAGGAAGCAAAGATTGGAAAGACACACCTTTAGCAAGGGCCGATTCCCAGGACTTGACCCAAGTTTGAACGTCGGCGTCTGAGGAAGAAGGATAATCAGAAGAGTAGCTTGTGCAGAGGGATTGAGAGAGTCGTTTGTACGACATGTGGGGTGTTACATCATGGGGCAGTAAACTCCGGCATGACTTATGCTCCCACAAATCCTCTCGACGTTCCCCCCTTTCAACTCCAACCTCTCGTCTCTTCCATCTTTGGTTCCGATGCTCCCATCAACGTACGCGTCACCGCTGCTCAAGCCTTAGGTCTCTGCCCCCGTTCTATGCATGTCCTTGCTATAAATTCACCGACGTTTCGAACAACACAGGTTCCGAGATTTACGTCGGTTGCTCCAACGGAGAGCTTCTCAGATTCGCTCTCCAAGCAGACGATCCAAAGAAAGTGTGCCTTGTTTACTGGCCCTCTGCTTGTCCCGTCCCTGACCTTCTCGCAGCTCGAGTCGTATAGCCTCTTATCCCGTCAAGCTGTATCTAGTGGGAAACCCATCGATGAAATCGTGATCGTGTCCTGCCAATACCGTGCATTGATTCTCTCAGGTACCCTCAACCGGATACATTTTTCATCTGTTCCTAACATGCTCCTTTCTTTCGTTGCAGACGGGCAACTCCACTTCTACACGGTCCCTTCACTAGACCCTGTGTCTCATAACGCCATAAGACCTATCCGACATGTCGTAGCACTTGCAGTTGACCATCTCCATCTCATGCGACCAGCCCCTCCTCCATCTACAGCGAATATACCCGAGCCAGTCGATTTTTGTGTCGTGAAGCGGAGAGCAATAGCTCTATACACCTTACGAGACCGGTTGGTGTATCAAAAGGTACCAACTCACATGCCCTCCGTCTTCTGTAATGCAACCGACTCATATCCTTACCCCCCTAAGGAAATCCCGCTTCCCCAAGGCGGCGTTCAAGCCAAGCGGATCGGCCACTCGCTCTGCCTCGCCGATACAGTCCATTACAACATCGTCGATCTCGAACAGGCCTCTCTATTCCCCATCTTGCCTCTTTCTCAAGCCATTGACCCAATAGATTTTGTCATCAAACCCTTCATCACGGTCATCGGTGACTCAGAGTTTCTAATCCTGTCGTGGACTGGCGCAACCACGTTGGGCGTGTTCATTACGGGTGAAGGAGACCCTGTGAGAGGCACTCTAGAGTGGCCGAGTCATCCCGAGTCTGTCTGTAAGTGATTCATTCTCCACGTGGGACCGTAGACCCGCCAAACGCCGAGGCTGATGAGTACATGTATGATTAGGTCTGGACTACCCGTACGTGACGACCCTTCTGCCCAACAACACAATTGAAATCCACAACGTCGAGACTCAGGCGATTACCCAGGTTATCGGCAGCCCTGCTACTGATGGCGGCGGTTCGCCTGAGAGGGCAGCATTGGTAGCAAGTTTAGGGGGATATCTGGTTCCATCAACGCAGCGGTCGGAGAAGATGAAGTTGACTCGGGTACCGCTCCTCCGAAGTGCGCCCAAGACCTGAATATGCGATATTCTATTCCAGGGTGTATATACTCTTAGGTTATAAGTCACATTTGAAGGATTATCCCACCCTGGAATTGTGGTTCGATAGTCGAAATCATGGCATATGGAAAGGGAACATTTATAGTGGGACAACGTTTCGCTGTCCAAGAAGCGTCTCTACTTACTGTTACAACAGTTCAGTGTACATTTACATGTGCTGATATAATACAAGCGAGGGCAAGGTTTGAATACACAAGGATGACAAGACTACATTTTACACTTCTTGACCGTCGGTCGCTCTAGCGATCTTAGCTGACGCCGTCTTGGCCGGAAGCAACTCTTTCGCGATGTAGGGAACTACACCGCCCTCAGCTATGATGACATGGTCAAGGAGCTTGCTCAATCTGGGCGGCAGCCAAAATAACATCAGTTCAAACAAGAACACGGAAGTGGGACACTTTACTCTTCATCGTTACGAACGGCCAATTGAAGATGCCTTGGGATAATTCTCTGTCTCTTATTATCCCGTGCAGCGTTCCCTGCTAATTCTAAGATCTCAGCAGCGAGGTACTCCAACACTGCAGCTAAATAGACTGGAGGGGGGGGGGGAGATTTGTGAGGCAAAAGGTATCGATGTCAAACGTGGGAGCCTGCACACACCTGGAGCGCCAGAGGCAATATGATATTTATCATTATTCTGTTTCAAAAACCTATGGATCCGAGCGACAGGGAACTGGAGACCTGCTCGCTCGCTCCGCGAATGTTGAGACTTGGTGGTGATGGGGATAGCGGTTTTCCCCGCTTTGCCTTTCCGGCCACGTCCCTTGCCCTTTGCAGGCATGCTAAAATTGGGAGAATTCGAGGGAGAAGAATCTCGTGCGGTGTGGCCTCTTAGTGGTGGTGATCACCAAAGGTTGTCGATGTGGTCTAAGCAAGTGTGAGAATCGTTCCGTATGCGCATGCACAGTCGCGTCAACAACAAACAAACGCGTCAAAGCGCGTCACCGGACCAAACAAGGCCAAATTATCGTGTTGCTATATAATACATTCCCACCGTGGCTTGTACTGAGATCCTTACGTATCAACCTCTTCCACCCACCGCCACCATCGACACATCCATTTCGCTACTTGACTGTCTGGTTATTTGAAATGGCACCTAAACCAGCCTCGACTGCCGGCAAAGCACCTGCATCCACTGCCTCGAAAGCACCTGCTAAGCCCACTGAGGGTTCCAAGGCTGCGAAGAAAACGGCCAAGGCAGCAGCTCCTGCTGATGGTGAGAAGAAGAAGCGAAAGAAGTTGAGAAAGGAGACGTACTCTTCATACATTTACAAGGGTACGTACATATATATAATCCGCATCTGACTTGGAAGGAGAAGGCCTCTGATCACGCTTTTTGACAGTGCTCAAACAAGTCCACCCAGATACGGGTATCTCCAACAAAGCCATGGCTATCTTGAACTCGTTTGTGAACGACATCTTTGAGCGAATTGCCACAGAAGCATCCAGTATGTGACTCGGTCCTTTTCCTAGGCGGTGTGATGCTAATCTTTTCTCTAATAGAGCTGGCGGCGTACTCTAAAAAGTCAACCATCTCGTCTCGCGAAATTCAAACAGCTGTACGTCTGATCCTACCAGGTGAACTCGCCAAACACGCTATCTCTGAGGGTACCAAGTCGGTAACGAGTGAGTTTGTTTGAGCTTTCTTACTCGGGATCTGTTCTAACGGCTTGCAGAATTCTCATCGGCAGGTACAAAGTAATTATGTACCACACCATCATTTCTTGTACATCAGTGTATTGTCATTAACCTATTTTCCTTTGTATTGGCGCTGTTACACCATGTTTCGTATACTCGATTCTTGTAATAGCATGGGTTGTTAAAGCTTGACCTGCGAAATTATGCTCCTCAGTTCGACTGGTTAACAAAATAAAATGTCCGTAGCTGGAATCGAACCAGCGGCTCTTCGGATTTGCGGTTTGCCACAACGAAGTGATTTAACCCCTAATCGATACGGACGTCTAACTTTATTCAAGAAAGGGATCTGGTGATCCCATTTGCTCATTAAACATAAAGGGGACGGGACAAAACATGCAGCTTGGCTCTTCCAGCTTCTCTACATCGGCTGATTTCATAACTCAAGCCTCGTATTGTGCGTTATACCCATTCGTTGTCCTGCGCGAGACAGGCCCGACATCTTAAATGGCAGAACAGATTGGTCATTCTTCTTTGCTAGTTTCATAACAACTTCCTCTATCTCATACCCGGACGTAGACGATGCCGACGGCGTGATTGGGGATCGCAAGGCAACCAGGAATGCTTCAGGAGATAGCATGGCAGTTACCGAGTTGGATAGTTACTGAAAAGACAGTTTACTTTGACTTTCCTGGAACTGATGAGGTGGAATCGATCATGTAAAAGGTATAGGATGCACGACCAGACCTGTAAACTACCTTCGTTCGTCTCATTATTACAGACGGTATGCATATCTTCTGGAGCCTCTCTATGGACTGAACGATTCCTACATGCAGTCATGCATAGCACACACTGGGCATAGGGAGCACGTTTGGAGGGCCGTACTTACTAGATAATGTTTGGACATCATCAATGGCAGTTCTGAATCGCATTGGTGACCGTAGTGGTGTCTGAGGTTTTGATGGGTAGCAAAGACCATCCATCCACAACAGGGCCATTCCACCATGTAGAGGTACAATTTACTGTGTCAGACAACGAGGCACACCCACTTCGAGTGATCGAGTGATCCATCGTAAACGCCCAAATCAGTTTGTATCTATTTGTCAGCTTGCTGTAAAGTATTGCTGCGTGCATCACCTCGCGGAGGTCTGGACCGCCAGGGCCGGAAGGTGTTGTGTGCCCTCCGTGATTCATGGCCCACTTGAGACACGTACGATGCTGTGGTGCACACAGAATGTTTATTCCAAACTCGGACAATCAGAACATGAGGTGTCAATGAACAGGGGCCCCGGGTAGGATATGATTGGCATCACCCCAAGGACCTGATCGGAGGCGGGAAACGAGGATCTACGGGATTTTAGGTTTTGGGGAGGATATTCCCATTGGGACGAAAATAAAGCGCAAGCCTGTCCTGATAGCGAGTGCCATGCTGAAATGAACATACGACGCATAAGTCGAGAAACAAAAGCACCGGTACGATATCCAATATGTGGACGTTGATACATCCCATTGCCCTGATTGAGGGACGAATGAATGAAGGTCATTTCCGCGGCCGCCGTCAGTTCCCGCGATAATTTTGGAGTTTCAGCACCATAACTACTACCTTGCTTGTTCACCGGTCTATTATATCTTTGGGCCGGTATGGGTCGCAGTACCATCACGGAGTCGTATGCAGCATTAAATGACCTTCTAGAGGGTGCTTCTTGGTGTTGATTATCAGGGAGTGCACCGGTGATGTCGCTAGTCTACCTACATCTGGAGAAGCCTCCACGCTCCAATCATCCGTTGCGTTGTTCGCAGATTGAAATACACCTAGTCGACCATGGACGCGCCTTGGCCATCTTTTGATCAAAAAGTGTTAGTCTAAAGACGGTGGTAGGGCAGGAAACCGCAGCTGGGACCTCGGTGACCAGAACAACTTCTGACATCGTTACTACCATGCATTATTTGTTCAAGTTCTGATCCTTATTGTCGTAATCTGAGCCACAGCCGTCGTTCGCCTAGAAGGTGCAATATCCGGTGCTTGACGCACCATATTTGCATTTGATTGTCAGCACCGCCACTAATATAGTACCACCTCGAGGACGCAAGACTCCGTGCGTCATAGCAGGGGATCGGAATTGTTGCTTTGTTGGAGTACCATACAACAGGCGGTAAATGATGGTTTGTGTGTTTCTAGACCGCGGTTTAGGGCGATATGAACGAATAATGCGTCAGTCAAAATGGTAGAGCATCAGTACTACGTCAGGCGGTGGATAGGACACAAGCTTGCATTGTCCGGATCTGGAGTACGAACGAAACAGATGTCATTTCTATGGCAGCCTTTAATTACCGCGATAGCCTTTTTCTGTTCCTTGGTTGCGCAGAAGCTAGAGGTGATTCAATCAGTACGGACATCTGAGATGTCTTGGCTCAGACTCACCGTTGCTTTGACACGTCCTTATGGGTTGAGGCACAGAAAGATTACACTTTCAGTGCAAAGCGGGTGCGAATTGGAAAAGTTGAGTGGTAGCCACAGCTGCGAGTAGATGTCGGACCAAGATGAACCGAGAGAAAACCGATCACTGGCAGGAACCTTGTGCAACAGTCATGCACTGGTCTGCAATCACTCCAGGAAAACGCGGAAAACTGGAGATTATAGCCTGGGATATCCGTTACGGCTATGCAAGCAATTTGGTTCGCCACTGGTTGATGCCTCCATGACAAAATAGTACACGAAACGCTCGGCCATGGCTAAGCACAAGATGGCGATTCCACTCTCTGAAGCACGTTCCAAGCTCGTCTTAATCGCCTCCGTGGCCGACCACGGGCGCCTAAAATTCAATGACATCGGTTTGTGTGTATTTGCCAACTCGCCGGCGCATCGCCGCCACGCACACAAAGCTGAGCAATTTGTGAGCTTCACCCACGCGGTTTCGGCTACTCGGCCAAGGTGTGCCCAGAATAGCTAATGTGTACAGCTTTGCGGCGTTGGTGGTTCTCAAGGTCCCAGTCAAAGTCGGGGGCCATGTGCACCCTTCTTGCTGATGCCGTGGTTTGAGGAGAGGCATGTCGTGGCGCATATGAAGGGCTCGTTTGAGTTGAACACGAAGCATTTGATGGACCTGGCCCAGAACACGATGCTTTAGACGCCAGTGGGCGTAGTCGGCATCATCAAGTCCGAGGATGTCGTCACATCACAGTCTAAAAGGCTAGGCAAGACACAAGGAAAGGGATTAACAGAAATTTTGGGTTCCTGGAGGTACATCCCAGGGGTGCAGGCCTCATGCCTCCTTTGTCGCCGCGTGTTGTGGGGAGGATATATATGAAACTATGACGCGTCGGTCCAAATGTCCAAGGAATAGATACATTACGCGCTGTTTCCACCGGCCCAACCGAAAAATCGAACACAATGAGAATCATTTCCGTGGTCCGCGTTTTGATTCATGCGTCATGTTGGGGCTTCTGTCCTTTTTGCACGTTGGAGCAGTCACTTTTGTTCCGTTAGCAAGTCGTATGGCTGGTTGAGGAAGGACCAATGGGCTGTTATGTCATTCCTGTGTGTTTGAACGAGAATGAATGACGCATATACCATGAGGATTGAACATTGCGCCATTCACCAGCGTCCATCTCTGGATCAATCTGGGGAGACTTGCAGAGACTAAAGTGAATGGTAAACAAGTTGACCCGATTTGTTCGTCGTTCCGTTGATGACTTGATATAGTTTGTCGTCGCAGTTGCCGGAAAAGTCGGAATTGGTAGTTGGCAGGTGGTGATGCGTCACGTAGCCCTCTCTTCACACGCATAACAGCACCGAAAGGACCGACCTTTGCGGGGAATACCTTCACAGAACCGTGTGCACCGAGCCCTTAGACCCAGAGCGTGGCCATGCAAGAGATTTCAGATGTGCCTCGCTGTAGGCAAGCCCAGTGTGAGTGTTGTTGAAAGAGTAGGACGCGTACGTACCCTAAGAGCACCTTTTGGGAAGTTGAATAAACAATGGGGATAACGTGAGGAAAACAATTAGGGCGGGGGGACTAAATCAGGTTAAACACGTTCACAATTGTGAAGATGTGAAAGTCTGCGTGCCATACGTTCTCCCTTCACTCACCCGTAACAGCCACTATCTGTCATTTCATATATAAACTTCTCTCCCCCAACAGGATGCCACCGTTCCTCAAGAACAAATTCCGCGATCTCATATCGTCTGTCCTTCCCATGTCGATCCGGCACGGGCTAGGTTCAACAGCTGGCAGCAAAGCCGTCCCACTTTCCAATATCTCCATGGCTATTGTTGTCTGGGTGCAGCTCATTACTGCCCTCCTGCGCCCGTGGAGCACAGAAAGCGAGGATGTCTGGGCTGAACTCAACGGCTATCGCATCCATCACCTCTATCTCTGCAAGAACGGGAACACCTGCGAGCACGAGTTTATTGTTGCTGAGATGGTGAACGAGCAGAAACAAAAGCTACAGCTACGCGTCGAACGCTCAGCTGGCGAACGAAAAGACAGCGAGTCAACGTCCTCCCCGTCGTCTTCGCTGACATCGTTCGATACGGACTCGGATGTTTCTCCTCCTCCTCCTTCGCCTTCTACCTCCCACTCTCCCGGCACGTTCAGACGCAGGTCGTCCCAATCGTCTTTATCCATCGTAGACGGCTTCTCGAAGACGACTAGCTCCGTCCGACATGCCTTCCGCAGGTTATCAGAAGGCTCCTTATCGCGCCCGTCCGGAATTAGTTCCAACGGCTACTTCGCCGCCGATACTGTGATCAAGATCGATAGCTTTCCAAAGAAAACCAAGGTCATCAGAACAATCGAGTTCAACTCTGCAGACCGTTCTCAGCGACCAAGCCTGTGGGATCTGATGATCCTGAGTTATGTTATCCACAAAGATAGCGCGACGTACGAGTTATTCGATCGTCAGTGCTTTTGGTTTGCCGATACTATTTCCGCCTTGCTCGAAAAGTGGTCGGAAATCACAGTGAGGGACACCTCGAAGCCTCGTTTCCTCGCGCGAAACGCGTCATCTGGATCTGTAAAGGGTGTCACTGTTCATCGTCGAAGCCCAGAAGATATCGAAAAGATATGGGCGCAGTTTCTTAACGAGCGAGAGGAGATGAACCAAAAGGTTTGTTGTTTGTCTTCTGACTATGACCCACGCGATGTTAAAGAATGACTTAGCGACAGGAGTTTGAGGATAACAGAACAGACGAAGTCAAAAGGGCCGAAGAATTGGAGAGGCAGGTAGACGAGCTGAGGAAGCAGCAAGACAAGGAGAGGAGGGAGCGAGAGAAAGAGAGGAGGGAGCGGGATAAGGAACGGGAAGAGCGAGAAGAAAGGGAACGCCAGTTAAAGCAGAAGATCGTCAGTCAGGAGCGTGTTCAGCAACAATTGCAGCAGCAGCTAGAAGAGAATGACCGTCGCTTTCAAGAGATCGAGCAGATGATCCAGATGCTCAACGGAAGTAGTTCGCAGCTGAATACCCCTCTTTCGCTCTCCCGCTGTCACAGCCGCAACTAGGCGACGTCCAGACCTTCCCAGCCCCGCTGTGTGGTGCTGGTATCCACTCGGCATTTATTTTTCGCGTGTGGAGCTCGCGTTAACTTAAGAGGAAAACCCACCATATATATACATCGTCTTCACCAAGCATTGTAAATTATCGTACCCTGCAATATCTGTCGATATGTCCTATTTCTTATACCCACTCTCATGCCATTCATTTTCCATATGGACTACTAGGATATGTACGGAATAGATACGTTGGTTGTAAAAACGCGGGATTGAATGCGGGTTGTTAGGCTAGTGTACCTCTTACATTAGGCCAGTACACGAAATGTCAGGTATAACCCGCATCCACCAGCTTTGAGCGTGCTTACGAAAGTGGCTGTACTGATGGCAGATGGTGGAGGATGATCCCACCTCAACTTTTCACTCCTTCACCATCACACGCGGCTATCTAAATTTCCATGAGAATTGAGGATCCCAAATCAAGTACCTTCAAGGGTGCCCATAGCCTTGGTGGGGTCCCAACTGAATATCGCTTATAATCATTTTTGATACGATCCGCCACCTACGGTAGCATCAAAAGGCGGTGTTGATATCCGTCGTGGAAATCGTTATATATATGTGTGGTTAGCATGTGGTGCGTATATGATGGGGAAGAACTTGTGAGTGTTAACGTGACGGACTCGGTGTTTGGGAGATGGCAGTCGGCGATAACATTAGGTGCTTGACGTGTCGAGCCGTATACCATGAACACCGGAACCTGATAAGAATGCCTCAGTGTCTGGTGATATAAAGGATAGAGGTAGCTAGCCTTTGGCGCGTACGCTAGAAGTAGGCTGATCCGGAAAGCTGTGACAAAAAGAACCTAGGCTCGAGAAGAAATGGACTGGGAACCGGGATGCCACAAGGCATGCAGATGTATGTACACCAGCCAACCCTTATGCTGCACGGCGTGATGGCGGCGCGATGAGATGTCGGGCAACTTATGGCATACTTTACCTTCTGATCAAAGTTGCATGGCTGTCCACACCCAAGCGACAGCGGAGCTCTTCCGCGTGGTCTGTACAGGAATTCTGAACTAGGACGTTCACGGAAACGTGACCTTACAGTTCTTTGAAATGTTGGAATAGAGTGGGAACATTCATATACGTGGACGGTAAGCGACTGATATGTAGATTCTAAGCACAAGGTAAGGTATTCATAATGCAAGAATCTGTAAGCGAAGGGACGGCAGTTGGATAGGAAGCGTCGAAATGAATCCGAGCCGGGCCACAATGAATCAACGGTCGGGTATATTAATAGGCGCTTTGCCCCTTTGATGCACTTGCAACTCTGAAAGGATTTCCAGCCACATCCAAGAGACGTGGGCTTGGAAACGTACCGAAGATTGGCGAGTGGCAGCCATTGTTTCTTGCCAAGGATGCCGATCATACTTCTGGCGCACGGAGAATTGTTCTGGTGGTATGCCTTGAAGGGGGGAAATGCGGTTGATGTGGGTTACATTTTTCTACATCTATCTCCTAGTCAGCCAAGATACGTGACTAACAAGCGTATTCCTACGGGATGGACACCAGGCATGCAGGAAGGGCTCAAACCCCATGATGTCGCTTGGAGCCTATCTCCGTGAATGACATTGCAACCTGCTGCAAAGACATTTACAATGTGTCAGATCTTTGGATTTTCTCTACATCCATGTGTAACAAGACCACGTACCCCGTTAAGAATCCTTACCATAAGAAATTATGTAGTCCTCCGCGGCGACGCATTCTACAAATAGACGATACGCAGGAATCGATCTTCCGGCTTCTAATTACGACAAACAAAGAGGAAATATGTCCGAAAATGTTCCATGATGTCCACTGTACTTGTTAGAACGTAAGATGTATGATCAATGAGTGTGAGCGAATCGTCCGTTAATAATAAAGATAAAACAAGTACCTGGACACGTGAACAAAACGGGCAACTGGGACAGATAAGCTATTTCGTATTTAGAGGAGTATAAGGGAACATCTAGAAGGCATGAATGTGTAATGCCCAGTAAGAATGTGGCGCGTCCGGAAGGCTCGGGTGTAGTAGTACTTAGTCAGTCTGGCGCTTCGGTATTTTGCCACGCCTGGTACGGTTTCTCACCTTGATCCAAATGCGTAAATAAAGGCATCAAGTTTTTGAATACAGCAAAGGGGTCATCACCTGCACCGTCTGAAGTGAAAGGAGGAAATCAAGGCTCTCTTCGAACTTTAGCGGCTGCGGGCCGGAACCTATACTAGTTCGTAAGCAGATATAAAATCGGGTTTCGTACAAGCGTTCTATTGCTACATTCGACACCCTCTCCTCCATGTGGCGCGTCCTTCGGTCAAACGCCACACCTATTTATACTTGATTTCGTTGTCAGCCAGTTCACTCAATCGGGGCGGAAGTCAATTTCGTCAGCATAATGAAGTGAGTGCGGTCAAACAGGGCAGACTCTGATGCTGACGCGATTTCGAAGCAGACGTAAAAATGCGTTCGTTCGAATGTTCGGTGAAAGATTAGGAAAGATGACTAATCTTGTTTGCATGGCAACCTGGACAATCCGATGCTGTAAAAGTTCCAACACCGTATTTCCACCGTCAATTGAGCCCGGTCCGACTCCGAACAGCGTCCGTTACCATTTGTTAATACTAATGACAAATTGTCCCCCGACAACTTCGTTGCGGGGAGTATTTAAGGATGGTTCCCCAACCTCTGGAGGTAAGATAATTAGCCATGGCCTCTCCAGCTCAAAAGAAGGGAATCCCATACGGTGCGCATCAGTCAATGTTTTTTTTTCTTCCCTTTTTAACATCCATTCATAGTACGCGTCGGAAAATCTGGACTCAAAGTGTCCAAACTCATATTAGGGTGTGCATCGTATGGCTCCTCCAAGTGGCAGAAATGGGTTCTTGAAGAAGAAGAATCAATCAAGATGATCAAGGCAGCGTATGTAAAGTTGAATACCCCACTTCGGAAGCCATTCTAACGCGATAGAAAACCTAGTTACGATGCTGGGATCAATGCCTTTGACACAGCCGACGCACGTACCTCTCTCCATCCAATGATGCAGAAGTCTTACCACAGCGTTTACAGATGTATTCATCCGGTCACTCTGAGATTGTCCTTGGGAAAGCTATCAAACAGCTTAAACTTCCTCGAGAGGAGATTGTCGTGATGACCAAGGTACATTCTGACCAACATACAAAGAAACTATCTAAAAGAAGGTCTCAGTTATTTTTTGCCGTGTCCCATAATCTTCAGGAAGTTGCGATCATTGCAAACCCTGACGAAGTTGGATATGTGAATCAACACGGTTTGAGCCGCAAGGTATATTTTACGATGTTTGTATGCTCTATATGCTAATTACTTACTCATAGCATATCTTTGACGCGGTAAAAGCGAGCTTGGGGAGGCTTCAACTGGATTATATTGATCTTTTGCAATGTTGGTCTCCATTCATAGTTTCTCGTGATCGGTCTTCACGCTAATTGTTGCGGGTAGGCCATCGCTTCGACTACGACACACCAATTGAGGAAACGGTACGAAGCACTGTACAAATGCATCACAATGGCACTAATCACCTAATAGATGCAAGCGTTGCATGACGTTGTCAAGGCAGGGTATGTTCGATACATAGGAATGTCTTCTTGCTGGGCCTGGCAATGTAAGTTGCTGTCCTTTTATTTCTAGAAATATACCTCATTATTTTTAATGTATAGTCCATGCGATGCAGAGTGAGTGACACCAGTCGGCCGTATTACCCTTCACTCAACCCAATAGATTATGCGATCACGCATAATTTAACACCATTTGTTTCTGTTCAAAACCATTATAATCTCGTTTATCGGGAAGAAGAGAGGGAAATGTTCCCGACATTGAAGGTTAGTCGAGTATCAAGGTCATGCGAAGCTGTATAGTGATCACCCAATAAACAACAGCACCTTGGGGTTGGTTCTGTCCCTTGGTCCCCGCTTGCGGGTGGTCTTGTTACCCGCCCAATTGGAGTTACAACGAAAAGGACTGAATCCGGGGCGTAAGTCAGGCCGCCTTCCCATTTGTGGTGCATTCTAAAACAGACTTTCTTGTACAGCTGGATTAACCGATACTCAGAAGATCCAGAGGTTGTGCATACAATTGTAGGACGTGTCGAGGAAATTGCGAAGAAAAAGGATATCAGCATGGCACAGGTCGGATTGGCGTGGATCATGTCTAAAGAGGGTACGTCAGCTGCCTTATGAATCCATTCTATGTTGACGTTGGGCCATAAAAAAAAAATAGGTGTCACCGCGCCTATTATAGGCGTCAATTCCGTAAAGAGATTGCAAGAGTCCATCCGTAAGTTTATCGTAAAGGCTTTCAGATATTGCCCTAATTGCGTCTGGAAGAATCGCTGGATGTCAAGCTGACAGAGGAGGAGATACAATATTTGGAAGAACCCTATAAACCAAGATCCATCGACGGTCACCGATAGATGTCCTTAGCTAGCGATAGATAGAAATCGTCCCATGAAAAGATGCTGTCTTAACGAATACCAGGAAGCTGACGATAAATGATTCTATTGCGATAAGACGTGCTTATTCTGCTCATGTAATTGTCGGACATTGGCAACAGCAATCAAGCAACTCATATTTATAAACTTTACTTATTGTTACCCACCACGCCACGGCCTGGGGGGAATCCTCAGCTATCTATTCTATGCTGCGCGAAAGTGTGGAGCACTCAAGTCGTGCTCTCCATGGGAGTCCAGCCAGTTGATTAGCAATCCTTACCACAATGGGCTGACCTGCTAAACAAGTGCAAGTGAATCACATTAAGCAAAAAAAAAAAAATTACTTTGAGCGCGTGAGCAAAGTGGGCAACGGGGATTCATTCACCATGACGTACGTTTAATTGAATTTAAGGGACCATCTGGCTTGTCGCATATGGTTTCTGACCTTGGCTAGAAGGCTTAACAAGTCCTGGATACATACGACCTTTTGAAGCGGTTGTGTGGGAAGATCGCGGGGTTGATCAAGTTCTCAGTCACACACACACTTATTTGGGGCAGTAAACCAACGAGTACTCAGTGAATAGCTCGTACTGGACACAGCCAAGCACATCATTGTCATGTCAGATTAGAAGTCCGCTGGTGAGCGGAAGTAACCATTTCTTGTCAGTACTGGGGATGGCGCTATCAATCATATGCTGAATGAAATAAGGCTCCATCATTATTAGCTGTAGAACTGAAATACGTACAGCACTCGAAATTATCTTCCCCTCATCTGGAGGGCCTTTTCTTCACAAATCTAAATCTGCTTTGATAGACTGTGCATCGTTGCGCAGCAGTGTACGCTAGATGGAATAGGCAGTGCCGGCCGTTCCTTGGCAAGACCGCCAAGTGTGACAAAAGCAATAAAATTGGACTACACCACGCACTACTGGTCTAAATAATCTTATTTTCTGGTACATGTACTTGAAGTGGCAGGGAAGATGAAGGTGACGAATGTACGAACCTCCAGTTAACGCAGGGAAATTATCTATCCGCCTAATACCGGATTAATCCACATGAATAAGCCGGGGTTTTGGAGGTAAGAAAAATTCGTGAAGCTCCGATCAATGTACCTCCTTGCTTTACGTTTCACACTCAAACGATGCTTAGAAATCCTAATGTGTCTATTCCCACTACGAGTCGAACCTGCTCGGGATCCGAAAAGTCATAGCAACCCTCGTAACGACTGCTCAAAGTGGTTCGCCGCGGTTGTTACACAAGACATAGGTAAGCTATTTGAAATGCAAGGGGCTTTCTAGAAGGCAAGAAACAAATGTGGTGGTTAGTACTGGTAAGGAACCAGGAACAGGTGAAACGAGTCGATGTGTGGGAAGATCGTGTCGCGGATCGAGTTCTCGATCACAAATCAATTTAGTCAGCAAAATGAGACTAAAACACATCCAACTGTGTGCACACGTTCGTTTCTGGCCCCAGCGTCAGATAAGTATATTGCTCGACGGATGCTCAATGGAAGGTCAAGTAAGGTAAGAAGAGAAACGTATCAGACATAACCAAGATACGCAACTGACACCAGAAAGAATCTCGTACGTTAACTCGGTCACTGTGCCAGACACCAGCCCTGATCAAGGCCTCTCGTAACGATCTAGAATTACGCATTGCGTTTCACATTCGAACAGTGCTTAGAAATCCCAACATGTTTATTCTCACTGCGAATTGAATCCGCCGAACGTCCCGAAAAGCATCCGTCGGGATTTGTCAATACTCAGTACTCAATGACCAATCGTCCCCCCGACAAATCGGTTGCGGGGAGTCTTTAAGCTGGCCTCCTTGCTCCAAGAAGATATAGCTACCCATGACTTCTCCAGCTCAAAAGAAAGGAATTCCATACGGTGCGCATATCAGCCAACGTTGTTTCCCTTTGTCCGAATGAACTCTAATACCCATTCGTAGTACGTCTCGGGCAATCCGGACTTAAAGTATCAAAATTCATATTGGGATGTGCATCATATGGCACGCCCGAGTGGCAGCAGTGGGTCCTAGGAGAAGAAGAATCAATAAAGATTATTAAGGCAGCGTATGTCCAATTGGATGCTTCATCGTTAGCCATTTAACGTGGTGCAATATTCAGTTATGATGCCGGGGTCAATGCCTTTGATACAGCCAATGTATGTATCTCTGTCCATTTACCAAGGCAGAAGCTTGACTACGTGCTTGTAGACCTATTCAGATGGTTACTCTGAAATCGTCCTTGGGAAAGCTATCAAGCAACTTGACCTCCCTCGAGATGAGATTGTCGTGATGACTAAAGTATGTTCCTATTATGCGCATAAACCCTAGACCAACAACTAGATCTCAGGTATTTTTCCCTGTACGCCGTAGTTTTGAAGAACCCATCGCCCGGACCAACCTTGACGAACTTGGGTATGTGAATCAATATGGTTTGAGCCGCAAGGTATCTTGTAATAAAACCCTATCTCATCTGTCTACACGCTAACCGGTTAATCATAGCATATATTTGACTCGGTAAAGGCGAGCTTAAGGAGGCTTCAGCTGGACTACATTGATCTACTGCAATGTTAGAACACAATTCTTTCGGGTTGACCATCCTTCTAACTGTCGCGAATAGGCCATCGCTTCGACTATGACACACCGATCGAGGAAACGGTACGAAACATTACCTAAAGTGTCAAAATGACACTGAATTTCCCGACAGATGCAGGCGCTCCATGACGTCGTCAAGGCAGGGTATGTCCGATACATAGGAATGTCTTCTTGCTGGGCCTGGCAATGTAAGCCGTTACCTTCCACATGTAGACATGCATCTCATACTTTAATGCGCAGTCCATGCGATGCAGAGTGAGTGATATCACTCGAACATATTGGCATTCACTTATCTTAGCAGATTATGCCATCACACACAATTTGACGCCATTCATCTCTATGCAAAACTACTATAATCTCATTTACCGAGAGGAAGAAAGAGAAATGTTCCCAACCTTGAAGGTTAGTTAAGTTTCTATATCGTACGCTGCCGTATATCAATTACTCAATAAAACAGCACCTTGGGGTTGGTTCCATCCCCTGGTCTCCGCTTGCGGGTGGTACTGTTGCTCGCCCTTTCGGGCTCAAAACGACGAGAAGCGAAACAATCTCGTAAGTCAGGTTGCGGTTCTCACCCCATGACGCTTTCGTTACAAAATCTCCTGCACAGCTGGTCGGACAAATATCCTGAGGATGTGGAGGCTGTGAGTGCAATCGTGGGACGTGTCGAGGAAATCGCGAAGAAGAGGGGTATTAGCATGGCACAGGTCGGATTGGCATGGGTCCTTTCTAAAGAAGGTATGTGACATATTCTATAGTTAATTGGCGCTTATGTAGCACCGAAAAACCACAGGTGTCAGTGCGCCTATTGTAGGCGTTAGTTCTCTAGAGAGATTGCAGGATACTATTAGTAAGTCTATCTCAAACATTTTAGATCTTACGCCAATGGTATCCGAAAGAATCACTGGATGTCAAATTGTCGGAGGAGGAGATACAATATTTGGAGCAACCCTACAGACCAAGAGCCATACAGGCTCATCAGTAGAGGTTTGATGCCAACTGAACAAGGTACCTACTAACTCTCACTAAAAGTCTTGAACTAATGACAACCAGGAGCAGTCTGGCGGGGGTCGGTGGAAAGGTGGCTGCCGCAAGGAATGCGGGAGGTTGACGAGGGATTCTATTGTCGTGTAAGGAATCTGTCAATTCTTTAGTAAATGAGGAGATATAATCAAGAAGCGAGTTGCCTGGTTCCGGTAACTAATCCGGTCTTTATTTACTGATAAAAGATGTGGCGGTCAGTAAGAAAGTATGTAGGGAACGACCCAGCCAACCAATTCTCGCGATCTAAGAGGTACAGGATTGCTCACACCGTAGGAAGGCTACCTCAAGCTTGGGTAGCTTCCTTAGTTTATTGGTCCTTAGGGTTCGATCATAACAATCGAGAAGGCTTAATTGTACAGGTTGGCTTTTTGGCGCGTTGGTCTCTACTCTGAAGATCTGATACCTCAAGTACTGAGGTGACAGTTTCTGGTCTTGGCCCTTTTGAAGCGGTTCTGTGGGAAGGTTGCTAAGTGGCTCAAGCTCTCGCAAAGAAAATTAATCAGCAGAATGAAATAAACGTTTATTGGTTCAGTTTCAGAGTGGCTGGAAGTATGTTTCTCAACGAATACTACTCAATGGAAGATCAGGAAAGGTAAAATAAACGGCTTGGTATTAGTTGCGTATCTGTTGATAGAAAATGGCGACTTATTGGCCCGCTGGGTATCAGGATTGGGTCATGGTTTTCATAAGTTAAGTCGGGGTTTTCACACACGAAGCCAAATGTACGGGTAGGGTTTTTCCCGATGGTCATTAATCTTGTTTGCGCCAGATGGGAGCGCCGATCTACATCTTGGTTTACGCTGCATAGTAATTAGCACGGGTAACCCGCGGGTAACTGAGTCCCTACCTGTATCCTTACCCGCAACTACGGGTACGAGTTGACTTGTTCTGCGGGTACGGGTTAGTGGTGGTTGGGAGGTTGACGATGGGCTACTCATCAGTGTATGTGTACGAAACATGCTAGTAGCTATTGTATCTTCAACATGTTTGCACCCAAGCTGTGCTGCTTCCAAGCCTCACCAAAAGATAACTTACCATTGTCTAACCATCCACCCATGGTTATTCCATGCACAAGCTGCAAGCCCGTGGGAATAACCCGTGATGAGACCCACCATTACTGGCACCGTACCCGTACCCATGTCTACCCGTAGCAGAAGCTCGCACAGTGGGTTGACTTACTCGTGATGATCACTATCTTGAATTTTCACATTACGTTTCACAGTTGACGCGTTGACGATGCTTAGAAATCCCAACGTCTGCGAATCGAACTCCTGCCCGGCCTCCAAAAAGTATCCGTTGCCACTTCATCCCCCGACAAATCTGTTGCAGGGAGTATTTAAGTTGTCTCATTAACCGCATAAGATAGCTTGCCATGGATTCTCCAGCTCAAAAGAAAGGAATTCCGTACGGTGCGCATTAGATACGCTTTTTTCCTTTGTCCGAACAGACCTGATACCCTCTACCCCATTCATAGTACGCGTTGGAAAATCTGGGCTTAAAGTCTCCAAGCTCATCTTAGGGTGTGCATCATATGGCGCGCCCGAGTGGCAGCAGTGGATTCTTGGAGAAGAAGAATCAGTCAAGATCATTAAGGAAGCGTATGTAAAGTTGAAGACCCTGCCGTTGAGCTGTCTAACGCGATAGAAACATTAGTTACGATGCTGGGATCAATGCCTTTGACACATCCAATGCACGTACCTCGGTCCATTCAATGGTGCAGAAGGTCTGACTGCGGCATTTACAGTTTTATTCAGCCGGTCACTCTGAGATTGTCCTTGGGAATGCTATTAAACGACTTAGTCTTCCTCGAGAAGAGATTGTCGTGATGACCAAGGTACGTTCTGACCAACATAAAAAGAAACTATCTAAAAGCAGGCCTCAGTTATTTTTCCCCGTGACCCGTGATCTTAGGGAACCTGTGGTCTATCCAAACCCTGACGAAGCTGGGTATGTGAATCAACACGGTTTGAGCCGCAAGGTATATTTTACGATGTTCGTATGCTCTATATGCTAATTACTTAATCATAGCATATCTTTGACGCGGTAAAAGCGAGCTTGGGGAGGCTCCAACTGGACTATATTGATCTTTTGCAATGTTGGTCTCAGTTCATAATATGTTTGCGGTTGGTCTTCATTCTAACTGTTGCGGGTAGGCCATCGCTTCGACTACGACACACCAATTGAGGAAACTGTACGAAGCAATGACAAAAGCATCACAATGGCACTAATCACCTGATAGATGCAAGCATTACATGACGTTGTCAAGGCAGGGTATGTTCGATACATAGGAATGTCTTCTTGCTGGGCCTGGCAATGTAAGCTAGCGCCTTTTCGCTTCTAAACATACATCTCATGCTCTAATGCATAGTCCATGCGATGCAGAGTGAGTGACATCAGTCGGCCATATTATCCTCCACTTAACCCAATAGATTATGCGATCACGCATAATTTAACACCATTTATTTCTGTTCAAAACCATTATAATCTAATTTATAGGGAAGAAGAGAGGGAAATGTTCCCGACATTGAAGGTTAGTCGAGTATCAGGGTCATGTGAGGCTGTACGATGACCACTCGATAAATAACAGTACCTTGGGGTCGGTTCTATTCCTTGGTCCCCGCTTGCGGGCGGTGTCGTTGCCCGCCCTATTGGAGTTACAACGAAAAGGACTGAATCAGCCGGGTAAGTCAGCTGCCGTCTCATTTGTAGTGCTTTCGAACAGTGTTTCCTGCACAGCTGGTTGAATCGATACTCAGAAGATCCAGAGGTTGTGAATACAATTGTAGGACGTGTTGAGGAAATTGCGAAGAAAAGGGATATCAGCATGGCACAGGTTGGATTGGCGTGGATCATGTCCAAGGAGGGTACGACGCCTGTCTTATGAATCCAATTTGTGTTGATGTTGGGTTATCGACAACAGGTGTCACTGCGCCTATTATAGGCGTCAATTCCATAAAGAGATTGCAAGAGTCCATCCGTAAGTGTATCAAACCTGCTTTTCGGTATTAGGCTTATTGCGTCTGGAAGAATCGCTGGATGTCAAGTTGACGGAGGAGGAGATACAATATTTGGAAGAACCCTATAAACCGAGATCCATTGACGGTCACAGATAGAGGCTTTATTACGACCAAACTAGGTACTACTAATTCCGAATCCCACTACAAGCCAATAAACAGAAACCGTCTGGCAGAATAATTGGAAAGATAATAAAAGGACTCAATTGTGATGAGACGCACACATGTAATCATCAGTTCCATAGTAAATGAGATATCATCGATGAGCGTTGAGGACATCGCGAAGAGAAGGAACATAAGCATAGCGCAAGTCGGGTTTGCGTGGATCCTTTCTAAAGAAGGTATGCGACATGTTCCAATTGCCGTTTATGTCGTACCGCATGGTACGACACAATTACAGGTGCCACTGCGCCTATTTTAACCATGAGGTGAGTCTATCCCAAATGCTTTAGATCTTGCGCTAATGGTATCCGAAAGAATCACTGGACGTCAAGTTAACAGAGGAGATACAAGAACCAAGAGCTGTACCGCATGTGCAAGCAATCTGTCAGATTTGTTATCTATCGTTGTGAGGAGCATTGCAATTCACGGTGCAGAGATGCCGCTAGTCGGTCAGCTCCCTGTGTCCCGTAAGGTATCAGTATACCAGTGCTTAGAAAACCCAATGCCATGTTCCCACGAGCGCAACCCATTTCCGGAAAGCCTCCGTTTCCATTTGTTAACACCTGATGGCCTGATGACCAATCGTTCCAAGGTTATCTCCCAGCTCCCAGAAGATAGCTAGCTATGGCTTCATCATCTCAGAAGAAAGGAATTCCGTATGGTGCGCATTCAGTCAACGTGTTTTCCTTGGTCCTGATGGTCCCGACGGTGAATGTGTAGTGCGTGTTGGACAGTCCGGACTCAAAGTGTCCAGATTGATATTAGGATGTGCATCGTATGGCACGCCCAAGTTGCAGCCATGGACTTTGGGAGAAGAAGAATCAATCGGGGTGATTAAGGCAGCGTATGTTCGATCGAATACCCCATTGTTACGCTATCTAACGCGTTATGACATCTAGCTATGAAGCCGGGATAAATTCCTTTGATACAGCCAATGTAGGTACTCTTGTCTGACTTTCCGGCGCAAAAGTTCAACTGCGGTATTGACTAATAGACCTACTCAAATGGCTACTCTGAAATTGTCCTTGGCAAAGCTATCAAGCAACTTGACCTTCCTCGAGACGAGATTGTTGTGATGACCAAAGTGTGGTTTTCTGGCCACTCATGTAAAAAGAAACTGAATAGATACCGAATCTCAGGTATTTCACCCTGTACGCCGTGGTTTTGAGAAACCCAATCTCCTGGTCGGCCCTGATGAACTTGGGTACGTGAATCAACACGGCTTGAGCCGCAAGGTATCTTTTATAGAAGCCTGTTATCTATATGGTAACCGTTCAATCACAGCACATCTTCGACTCAGTAAAAGCAAGCCTGAGGAGGCTTCAGCTGGATTATATCGATCTTTTGCAATGTAGGATGTTTGCCATAAAGTTTCTTCGCTCTAATTACTATGAGCAGGCCACCGCTTCGACTATAATGCACCGATCGAGGAAACTGTATGAAGCACTGCCAAAAGCATCAAAGTGGCACTAATCTCTTGACAGATGCAAGCATTGCATGACGTTGTCAAGGCAGGGTATGTTCGATATATAGGAATGTCCTCTTGCTGGGCCTGGCAATGTAAGTCACTACATTTTGCTCCTGGGCGTGTGTCTCATGCTTCCTTATGTAGTCCATGCGATGCAGAGTGAGTGACGTCACTTGACGATATTGGCGTTCACTCAACCTAGCAGATTATGCGATCACACATAATTTGACGCCATTCATCTCTATGCAGAACCTCTACAACCTTGTTTATCGTGAAGAAGAAAGGGAAATGTTCCCAACATTGAAGGTTAGCTAAGTATTTGGATTGTACGTAGTAGTAATGACAATTAATAAACAGCACTTTGGGGTCGCCTCTATCCCTTGGTCCCCACTCGCGGGTGGTTTCGTTACTCGTCCTTTCGGCGTTAAAACAACGAGAAGTGAATCAAGCGTGTAAGCCAGGGCGCCCTGTCGTTCGTGGTGTTTTCATGCGAAATTTCCTGTACAGCTGGGCAAGCCCATACACAGAAGATCCGAAACTTGTGAGTGCAATTGTAGGGCATGTTGAGGACATCGCGAAGCAAAGGAACATAAGCATGGCACAGGTCGGATTGGCGTGGATCCTTTCTAAAGAAGGTACACGACCTATTTTTACGTTTCCGTTTGACATTTACGTTAACTCATGAAAAAACAGGTGTTACTGCACCTATTGTAGGAATTAGTTCTGTCGAGAGGTTGCAAGATGTCATTAGTAAATCTATATCAAAGTCTTTAGATCATACGCTGACAGTATCTGAAAGAATCACTGGATGTCAAGTTGACAGCGGAGGAGATACTGTACCTGGAGGAGCCCTACAGACCGAGAATCATATACGGTCACAAGTAGAGGTTAAATCCCAACTGAACAAGGCATCTTCTAGTTCCACTAGCAGTTCTGAACTAATGACAAATAAGATCCGTGCCGGTGGAAAGATAGCGAATGTTAGAGGGAAACAATGAGAGATTAGACGAGCTGTAGTCCAGGATATGAGCGCTGAGCAACGTGAAGCGATTGACGACCTGGCATGATTAACCAACCATTGTTTACACGATCGTTACTTAGTTTCACCCGCTGTACCATGACCAGCCTTTGCTTGAAGAAATTCCCAGCTATTCATTCTACAATCCATAGGAGCACGATACACTAAAGTCGCAGTCTTTTGTTTGCGACTACAACAATTTCATCTCATAGCTCCCCACAACCTAACGTAGAACCACACTTTCTAGCTAGCACTGCATCTCGTCCACTTTGTCAGAGAGTTGCGTGTGTTCGTAGACGTTCACGGCCGATTTCTCATGATGATGTTCATTGTGATCCCTCAGGATAAGATAACGGCCGGTGAGGTAAACACATTCAAACAGCGGGTGCACTTAATCTAACGAATGTTCAGCGGAAGATTAGGCAAACCACGGCCAAGATACGCAGCTAATCTTGTTGCTTGATCAGTGCGGGAATTAGGCCTCTCCTTGATGGTCTTGATGTATACATTCGAAGATGGCTGGAAATCCTAAAATTCCCACCAACAAATTGAATCGGCTCCGTTTCCAGAAAGCGTCCGCTTCCATTTGTTGATAGTCAATGACTAATCCTCTCACGGTGATACCGCTGTGGGGAGTATTTAACGCTATCTCTCACCTGCAGGAGGCAACTATCCATGGCTTCTCCGTCTCAAAAGAAAACAATTCCATACGGTGCGCATTGATTGCTTTTCGATTCCTTGGTGCGCGAACAGGCCTAACACCCGGTTGTTATTGCAGTACGCCTCGGACAATCCGGACTCAAAGTGTCCAAGATCATATTAGGATGTGCATCCTATGGCACGCCCGAGTGGCATTCGTGGGTTTTGGAAGAAGAAGAATCTATCAAGATCATCAAGGCAGCGTATGTACATTTAAACACCGCATCGTTAAAGTGTCTGATGTGATGCAACATCCAGTTATGATGCTGGGATAAATTCCTTTGATACAGCCAACGTATGAGCACACGTCTGTTCACTGTGTAAAGGCCTGACTGCAGTCCTTGCAGGTGTACTCACATGGTCTCTCCGAAATTATCCTTGGGAAGGCTATCAAGCAGTTTGACTTTCCTCGAGGCGAGATTGTTGTGATGAGCAAGGTACGTTCTTCCGACCCAGCATGGAGAAAAATTAGACAGGGCACCGGATCTCAGGTATCTTTCCCCGTACGACGCGGTTTTGAAAAGCCTACCATCCTGCCCAATCCTGATGAACTTGGATATGTGAATCAACACGGTTTGAGCCGCAAGGTGTTTATATATATATATAACTCCATTATGTATCTATGCTAACCACTTGATCACAGCACATATTTGACTCGGTAAAGGCGAGCTTGGAAAGGCTTCAGCTGGATTATATCGACCTTTTGCAATGTAGGACATTTTCCATATCTCCTCTTCGTTCTAATCACTGCGAGTAGGCCATCGCTTTGATTACAACACGCCAATTGAAGAAACTGTATGACATACTTCCCAAAGCGTTAAAGTGGCGCTAACCTCCAGTTGTAGATGCAAGCATTACATGACGTTGTCAAGGCAGGGTATGTTCGATACATCGGAATGTCTTCTTGCTGGGCCTGGCAATGTGAGCCGTTACACTTTGGCTGTAGACGTGTATCTAATGCTTCAACACGTAGTCCATGCGATGCAGAGTGAGTGATGCCATTTGATCATCTTCGCATTTGCTCAACCCCATCAGACTATGCCATAACGCATAATTTGACGCCGTTCATCTCTATGCAGAACCTCTACAATCTTCTTTATCGGGAAGAAGAAAGGGAAATGTTCCCGACCTTGAAGGTTAGCCCAGGTATTCGGATGATATGCAAATAGTGTGACGATCACTCGATAAACAGCACTTTGGGGTTGGTTCTATACCCTGGTCACCCCTGGCGGGTGGCCTTATAGCTCGCCCACTTGGTGTTGAAACGAAAAGGAGCGGATCAAACACGTAAGCCAAGGCTGCCTGACTACGTACAGCGAATTCGTACCAAGTTTCCTACACAGCTCGTCGACAGATATGGAGCATCCAGAGGTCGTGAGTGCAATTATAGGACGTGTGGAGGAAATTGCGAAGAAAAGGAATATTAGCATGGCTCAAGTCGGATTGGCATGGGTCCTTTCTAACGAAGGTATGTGACGTATTTTATAGTTGCAATCAATAATCATGTTGGATCGTAAAAACAGGTGTCAATGCGCCTATTGTAGGAGTTAGCTCTGTAGAGAGACTGCAGGATGCTATTAGTAAGCCCACCGTAAAGATTTTAGACGCTGGATTAATGGTTAGCTGAAGATTCCCTGGATGTCAAGTTGACGGACGAGGAAATACAGTACTTGAAAGAACCTTACAGACCAAGGGCTTTACACCGTCATAAGTAGAGGCTCCGTCTCAACAGAACAAGGTATCTAGTTGTGATGGGACATATATATCCACTTGTGTAAGAAATTTCGTAGTAAATGAGAAGATATGATCAAGGAACCCCGTCCATCCCTTGTGTTGGGACTGCAAGCGCGTCTGCTCTGAACGCTTCGAATGCGCCACTATTGTATCTGTATGCCGTTTATCAGCTTCATGCTATACTCATTTCTTATATATCCATTACAATGTTCCATCTTATTATAGTTTCGTCAAATAGTCGAATACCTCAGTCGTTTGCACGCACATCTAAGGTATGTTCTCTTATACTTACATTGCTTATTAGGCCAACCACAGCCAAGATACGCGGCTAATTTTGGTGACTTATTAATGCGGGAATTCAGCCTCACTCGTGACGGTCTTGACGACACATTCGATAGTGGTTAGAATCCCGTCGCCATATTCTCACCGTATTACCACCGTGAATTGAACCCGTCCTGTTTCTAGAACACTGAATGACCAATCGTCTCCCGCTTATGCTGCCGTGCGGCCGTGGGGAGTATTTAAGGCCGTCTCCCCAGTGGCACCCCCTAGAAGATAATCATCTATGACTTCCCCAGCTCAAAAGAAAGGAATTCCATACGGTGCACATCAGTCAATGTCTTTCCCCTGTGTAAATTGCAGGCCTAACGCTCAGCTGTTACTGCAGCGCGCCTCGGACAGTCCGGACTCAAAGTGTCCAAGATCATATTGGGATGTGCATCCTATGGCACCTCCGAGTGGTATTCGTGGGTTTCGGAAGAACAAGAGTCAATCAAGATGATCAAGGCAGCGTATGTCCAATTAAACGCCGCATCGTTAAAGCGTCTAATGTGATGCAATATCCAGTTATGATGCTGGGATAAATTCCTTTGATACAGCCAACGTATGAACATCCGTCTACTTTACCGTGGTGGAATCCTGACTGCAGTCCTTGGAGGTGTACTCAAATGGTTACTCTGAAATTATCCTTGGGAAGGCTATCAAGCAGTTTGACCTTCCCCGAGGCGAGATTGTTGTGATGACCAAGGTACGTTTCTTAGACCATGTATGGAGAGAATTAGATTGGGCCTTAGGTATATTTCCCTGTGCGACGCGGTTCCGAGCCCCCTGGCCTGCCCAACCCCGATGAACTTGGATATGTGAATCAACACGGTTTGAGTCGCAAGGTATCTTTTATGAAATCCTATCACTGTGCCTCCGCTAACCACTTAATCATCGCAGCACATCTTTGACTCAGTAAAGGCGAGCTTGGCTAGGCTTCAGTTGGATTATATCGATCTTTTGCAATGTAGGGCATTTTCCATAATTTCCATCTTATCTAATCATTGCGAACAGGCCATCGCTTTGATAACAACACGCCAATTGAAGAAACTGTATGAAGTATCGGTAAAAACGTCAAAGTGGCACTAATATCTTGACAGATGCAAGCATTGCATGACGTTGTCGAGGCAGGGTACGTGCGATACATAGGAATGTCGTCTTGCTGGGCCTGGCAATGTAAGCCGCTACTTTTTGCCTGTAGGCGTGTAATGATGTGGCTCATGTTTCAACACGTAGTCCATGCGATGCAGAGTGAGTGACATCACTTGACCACATTCGCATTTCACTCAACCAAGCAGATTATGCCATATTGCATAATTTGACGCCGTTCGTCTCTATGCAGAATCTCTATAATGTTCTTTACCGGGAGGAAGAAAGGGAAATGTTCCCGACCTTGAAGGTTAGCCAAGTATCTGAGCCGTATGAGGATCACTCAATAAAAAAAATAAACAGCACTTTGGGGTTGGTTCCATACCTTGGTCCCCGCTCGCGGGTGGTCTTATCGCTCGCCCTCTCGGTGTTGAAACGAAAAGAAGTCAATCAATCGCGTAAGTTTGGCTGCCTTCTGATTCAGATTTGCCTTCGCACTAATTTTCCAACACAGCTGGTCGTCATATACAGAAACACCAGAGGCTGTGAACGCAATTTTAGGGCGTGTAGAGGAAATTGCGAATAAAAGGAATATTAGTATGGCACAAGTTGGATTGGCATGGGTCCTTTCTAAAGAAGGTATGTGACGTGTTCCATGGTTCCAATTGATATTTATGTGCATATCGGGCCGCGAAAACAGGTGTTAGTGCGCCTATTGTAGGACTCAGTTCTGTAGAGAGATTGCAAGATGCTATTAGTAAGTCCTCCATAAAGACTTTGGATGCTGTATTAATCGTCACTGAAGAATCCGTGGATGTCAAGTTGACAGGGGAGGAAATACAGTACTTGGATGAACTCTATAGACCAAGAAGTATACAGGGTCATATGTAAAGATCCATCCCAACTTAACAGGGTCTCTTTTGTGATGCGAGGTGTTCGTCTGCCTATGTAGGGAATTTGTCAATTCTATAATAGATAAGGAAATGCCGTCAAAGAGAATTGAGCGAGCATCCGAAGTAGTATTTCACGCGAACCGGAGAAGTGGGTGCCTTCTACCACGAGTTATTATTTGGACGGAATCTCGTTGACTAAGCAGCAATTTGCAAACTTTTCGAATTGACATCCGGCTCGTATTCAATTGGCAGTCGAGTTGGCGGATGTGGGAGCATGAGTACCGAATTGGGGATCCAAACTTGCAAAAGATTAACGTCCGATCCCAGCGGTAACACGTGGTCCAAAGCTATGAAGAGATAGCGGTATGACAAAACGAAGTCATGGGGCATACCGCAGGCAGGATATTAAGGTAGTTCCGTAGCCATTGACGTATTTCCGCTCCGCATCTCGTCAAGACATCATGTGTCGCATGTCAACAGTTGGCGGTGATCACGGGGCTTGCGACTCAAGCGATTGGGAGATTAGGTGGGCCGCAAAAAATAGTCCGTGGGTTGAATTAATGTGAAATGGTGCTTGAATAACGAAGTCCTGAAAAGTGTGCGTAAGAGCGACGTGGAATTCATCAGACGCTTACTAAATTTTGGCAGCGTGGTGGGTACCGGCGCCCCCCCTGTCAGAGGCGGCGTGAGAGGCATCTGTTCAAAACCAATGGATATATCAACCCCGTAAAGTTACAGTTTCATTAAGTCCCTGGAACTGATACCAACAAATGATCACCTTATGTCAATCAACCCCATCCTCCGCTTTTGGAGGGAAGTGCCCAGGAAACACTTCACCATTAACATTGAGCTTCGTCTGCCGTGGAGATGACATTATTGTGCCGCTGATGTTGGTAACCATGAAATGGAAGCTTACACAATAAGGACCTTGACCAGTGGACGGGCTGAGTAAGTCATACATGGCAAGCGACATGGGAATATTAAAACTTCTATTATGGCGTCCCTCAACAAGTTTATGATAAAACAAATTAGATCTGCACCCGTCATTTCATGATACAAAAAGAGTTTCATTAAACTTACTCTGTCCTTTTTTACATGTAATTTCCTCAACTTTCTTGTCTTGGGTAGCTTCGCATTCACCATCGTATACAAGTCTTGATATGCTCCATTCCCACGGATTCCAAACTGGAAGCTTATGCCACGAAATACTTTAGACGTCGCTAGCTGCGGCCTGGAGAGGACGGTATCGAGCCGTTCCCAGTCAGCTTCTTTAATAGCAGAACTGAACTGGTATGGATCCCATTCATCGCCGTCCATGAAGTTCATGCTCACGAATATCGTGAGTTGGTGTATTGCGTTTCCATCCAAGACGTCCTTCAAGGATTGTGATAACCAGACAATGGCAGCGCGGAAGGAAGGCATTGTTTCCATTCCGCAATTCTGGCGCGTGCAGATGGCAATATTCTCCAAACGCGGGAATCGGCTCAGATCCACAGAAGTAAAGTGCTCATCTGAGATTTCTGGAGCGGGCGTAAGAGTAGGTGGGGAAGCTAGTGGTAGAGCATTACTGACGGCTGTAAATGTAAAGACCCTTAAGAGAATGGGAGCTGCGTTGGATTATCTGGCGATAAACGGGCCAAGTAGCTTCCTCGCATAGGAACGCGCTAATTGTCTGCAGCTCTGATACATCCACGATGGACTGAGTAAGACTGTGCAGAAAGCTATTCACCGTTTCCCTCTTGAATCGTGACGGCATCAAGGCGATTGATAGGGTCTCCAGTTTGGGCAAGCGATCGGAGGAGGAAGTGTAATTCTTCGGATCTAAGGGGAAGCAAATGTTGGTCATCGTAAGGCACTTCAACTGTGGCGGAAGGCGCTGGACAAGCGTAGGTGGACAACCTTCAACGCTGTCCAGGGTGATGCGATGGAGGGATTCTGTTCCGAGTATATTGTGAAACGCGCACTGAATAGTAGGAGTCAAGTCTTCCCAAGACACGCTGTCAATTATGATTTCCTTCAAGTGATTGTAACTGGCGAGAGACTCCAACAACATCGGCAAATCAGAATCGTTCGTGAAAAGTCCGAGATTGTAAAACGACATTTCTCCGTTTATGTACAGGTCTTCCACGTATTTCATCAAATGCGGTCCGCCGTAGAGGAGGCATCTGGGTATCTCACAGTCGTCCCGGATCGCGATGCGGCGGAATAGGTGGGCGCGGGCGGTGTGGAGGAACGATCGACAGACGAGGGTGCAGGACAGGAGGGTCTTTCGCCCTCGGCGAGTGCAGGTAAGATAACTGAGCACTTCGTCGAACAGCTCTTGTGGTAGAACGGACATCGGGGCGGGCGCTTGAGGGAGTGGTGTGTGCTTGTAGTGGGCGGAGGAAGAAGGCTCGGAGATGGGAGATGGCCGATAAAGGATATTTCGGGACTCCCGTTATGGTTGGGCGCTAGGCCATGACGCAACGAGGGCGCTCTCCATTCCGAGACCATGCTGGTCTTTCATATCCCGCCAGCCAGCGCCAAGGTAACAAACAAGTCGGTAAAAGTGTCTAAGTGACATGTTGATTGATGAGTCGCTGATGTTGGTGATGTTGGTACCAGGCGCATCCGTGGATCATGTGGCAAGGGTTTTACAAATGGAGTTTAGGGTGGAACTGTCAATGTAAGGGGGCCTGAGAGGCAGGTGGACGGCCACGAACTTAAACCGTTTTTATACTTGTTCCATGAGTATATAGGATGAGCTGAGAACTCCCAAGTCCTTTGCCTGGCAACTGCCGATTCCTGTAATTTTCCCTCTTTTTGCCTGTGCCAGTGCCTGAAGGATTTCACTAAATTTTTTTCCGCTCTCTCGGATGCTATTGAGCTTGTCCTCAAACTGCGTGAAACAGGCTGTTATACCCGATGATGGACTCAAAAGGACAGGACTATCACCAGAATGGTATTCTACCTTATCTCTCCCCGTGCCTCCCCTTGACGGACAAGACAGGGTCTGACGTACATCAACCGCAACACCATCCACCGCAGACCGTCCAGCCTTTTCAAGGCCCACCCATGTACCCGTTCAACCATCCTTCGTCCTCCTCAAATTCGCACTTTTCTATCGGAATGGCCGGAATGGGCCTTGCACCGAATCCACAACAACAATACCCACTGCAATCCCATGATCCGGCTCAGCCGCAGGGGCCGATGACGCTAGATATGCTGGGAGATTTGCGGCAGATGTCCATCCCAGGCCCAACCACTCCTTCCAGCTCACAAATGTCCGCAGGGACGGCATCGCCTCTGACATACAACCCCCAAGCATTGCTCGACCAGCAGTACAGGCTGAGTCAGCTACAACAATTGCAGTACCTGCAGCAGCAGATTTTTCAGCAACAGGTCCGTGCGCCACTTGGTGAGGCGATGCAGTTGCAGGCTCATTCGCTCCTCCCCTCGCAGATTGCACTCATTAGCGGTCAAGTTCCTAATCTTGTCAATACCCCGCATTCTTTCGAGCCTCAACGTGACCACCAGTTGTTCACCGTTAATGGGCTACCCACTCCAGGTATACGTCCTGACCTTATCTCTGGTGTAACCCAAGTTTTCTTACGTGGCCCTCTTCATCAGCACCTTCTGCAGAGCTGCGTCCCCAGCAACGGTCTCTTGATTTCATGTCACCCATGGCTTTGAATGCCTTCATAGACAATACTACGAGTCAACAACCATCTCAGGTCCAACATACCCAACAGAGTCTGCCCAGTAGCCCTCTCAGTCACTCGATACCTGGTAGTATCTTGAGCTCGCCTGTATTCCTGGGAAATACCAATACCCAACTCCGAAGCCCCGCCACATATCCTTCGGCACCTTTTCTTCCGTCAGGCCCGCTCCCTGCACATGAGTACGCCACATTTCAAACAAGTCCTTCTCAGAACGGCCTTTCCCCGCCGACTGAGCTAGACTTGGATATCTCGCCGTTGACAAGTCCCTGGTTGGGGGCCGACCCAAACCAACAAATCACACTATTTCAAAATCAACAGCGTACAGGTTAGTATATGCTTTTCTTTTGCCCTTTCCCCCCTACTCACCGCCCGTCTGAAGGTGGCTCTCATTCACAATACCCCTCTACACCTATACCGGCGCTGATGTCGACGCCAAATATCAACAGTGGTTTAAACACCAACAACAAAAGGAGCGCTTCGCCCACCACGGGCGAATCCGATGCTCGTAAAAAGCAGTCGCCTGCCGTCCAGCCTACGAACCCTACCACGTTCTCCCCTCTTCACGACCCACCACAACCACCCGCCCCTCGCAGGAGCCACCGGGCCGGCAACCGTTCAACTTCTTCCACGCCTCATCTACGTTCTCGTGCGGCTTCCTCTCGGCAACGTAAAGGTAGCACGGCAACAGATAGCATCAACGATGCTCCTGGGGACTCCCCTTCCCCCGTTGACCTGTCCATGCCGCCTCCAGCACCACCTCCACCACCTAATCCCGCACTGTTGCCATCCGGAACAAATAACCTATCTTCGCTATCGGCCATCGATCCTTCACAGCAGGGTAGTGAAATATCTCGTCTAACGCCTGTGACACCAGCAAGTATCATGAACTTGGACGTCAAGGGAGGGAGGCTGAAGATCGTCACCGGAGCATCAAATCCCGCTGGTAGTGGTGGGATGCCCTCACCAGTAGGCTCTAGAACCAAAAGGGGAATTCAGGGGGGCCTTAGTGGTGGGACACCTTGGATCAGTCCAAGCCTTAAGCCTATCTTGCCTAGCCCAGGTTCGTAGCCCTCCGGTCCTCCGGACACATCAGCTTACTATTGCTATATTTTCCCACAGGTAATGGTAGCATCCCCACGACGCCCATTTCTCCCCCTGGCCCAAATCCTTCTTCATCCTCGACATCATCTCGACCTCCTGCCTCTACAAGTGGAACATCCATGCTCCCCCCACAGATACGCAAAACGTCGCATAAGGCAGCCGAACAGAAACGGAGAGATTCGCTTAAAACCACATTTGATGAGCTCCGTGGCCTTTTACCTCCCATCCCACTTCCATCGACTTCAGGGGGCCAAGGAGGCGACGAGGAAGGTGTTCCTGCTAGCGGAGCTAACACGGCAGTGATTGGCGGGACTGCTGGAGCATCTGGCATCGTATTCGGTAACACCGTCAAGCCTCTACTTCCTGGTGCTCTCCCGCCTCGTGGACCGCCCAAGGCTGGGGGAGAAGGCCCCAACAAGGGCGTGAGCAAGCTGCAGCTGCTCATCTGCGGGAACGAGTACATTCGCACGCTCAAAGGTCGCGTGGAGAGGCGCGATGATGAGATTGCACGGCTAAGGAGCGCAGTGAAGAAGATGCGGCAGCTGATGACGGTTCTCGGTACAGATGGAAGGATGACTGAAGATGCCAATCTCGGTTTGGGCGTTGATGTGACCCGGGACGTGGTTGCCGCTGAATTGGCTACCACGAGCGTTGAAGAATTGATGGCACAGCTGGACTTGGACCTCGATCTCGATAGGGACCTGGACGCAGTGGAGAAGGCAGGCCTCAATGGTTTAGGCGAACGAAGGGAAGATATGTCGAGCGCTAGAAGCGATATAACCTTTGAAGAAGATCCAGCCGACTATGATGATGATTGATGCGGTCCCAACTACATTATCTTTGGCTGATCTATGCTCCAACACCTTGCTTTGCACAACATAATCATATGCATTTACCTTCCCATATTCGTTCCTTTGTAACCTACCATCCTCGTATCGTCAATTCACAGTCTTTTATTATTTATCATGTAGCTCTAATATATGTCGTATTAGATCAGTGTTCTTTACAGAATAAGAAGGAAATAATAATGTAAAATTTAGATGTAATAATGTTATGTTTATTTCTTACGTAAGTTGGGTTAGGAGTCAATTTGATATTCGAATTTACCTTGCGCGCTGCCAAATCACCCCAACATCACATACCCCCCGCGCAGAACCATACTGACGAGCATACGGCACGTCCAGGTGCTGCCCGGGTTAGCAGTAGACCCTCGCAATCGCGCGAGGGTATTTCATTTAGACTATCTGCCCTTTATCGACGGTAAAATGCATATGAAATGTAGGTAGGGTCGGCATACGTCAAAAAAGGGAAAGCGGCGCGTTAGCCTTTAGGACCAATCCTATAATCATGTCCGAGATCATAAACGCTATACGGCCCTACGAGCTGCCATGCCACCGCCGCTGCACCTCGGACCAGAGACTCGGAGTTCAACGTCGTTCAGTTCCATCAATTTGGCATAAAGACTAGGATGAGCCAGCATGAGGTTCCTCACTCTACACCTTTCTCGCGATTCCCTTCTCTTCGGTGACCTTAACTATCTCAATGTGAAACGTTGACATTGCAGATCCAAGAGCCAGAAGCACATCCTCCCAGCATCAGCAAGCTTAGGGGCTATAATGCCTGGTCTGCCGCCCAAGCAATCCATCAGAAACGCTTGCGATATTCTCACCGGAAAGGTGTTGTCCGAGCTCGCGCCTTGGTCAAAGACCCCAATAGCGCGTTACACAGCCTGTGAGTCAGCGTTATATATTCGAGCTGTAATTATTACCCCAGGTGATATCATTCATCTATCTGTAATGAATTGTGATTTTTCAAAAAGTATGAAGGATGCCATAAAGTTAGACGAAATATCAGCTGATTTCATCAAAGTGACGTAGTTGTCTACTAGACAATAGCCTCAACCACTGGTGCATCTTGGGCCCTGTTGCTAAAGCGAGCGCTACCCCATGTTGACGATAGTATTGAGAAGAAGAAAAAAGAAACCACCCGACATTTACATATCGAACGTTAAAACTGGATCTTACCATGATTTCATCTCACACTAGAATGACACATTTCCAGGACTTCTTTGCTTCTTATTCTTCAGAGCTTCAGCCATCAAGTAATTCGCTTTCCGTTCATGCCGCCGGCATTGGATCTGATACATGTACGGACCGCTTATTGATTCATTGCCACCAATCAATCTCATACTTACATATTGGATCTCCTAGCCTGACGCTTAGTTCGGTTGCCGGCACTTTGCTAATTTTTTAGTTCAGGCGCGACTTCAGTGGTACAGTGAAAAGAAGATCAGTTCCTTTATCATACGATACTAAAACTTTAGCTGCCAGTAGACAGCAAGGTATCGAAGCGCTACACACGTAGAAGACATATCTGTTGTGCGATCTCAATAGGTGGTCTCTTCTATAATCTTACTCAACTACCCTCACCTCAATAGTACCCTGTCTTAGACTCATCGATCCGTTCAGCCTTTAATGTTTTTTCTTTATCCCACAGGGCCTTCGCGACCCACTCATTGACGCTGTTTCTCTACTCTTTGCTGAAATGCTCACTGCAAACAGCCCGAGATGTTGCAGGTATGTCTTTGTAGACATCTGACTCATCCGTTCGAAAGTACTATTCTTTAGCCCACGATTTTAGGATTAAACCATGTGCGCTCATATTCTCTTTGTGTCCTTTGTGCCGATTCCATGATCCAAAGAAATTAATCATCACACGGTAAGTATTTTGTTCCGAGTCGGATTCAATTTTGAGCTGGTTAATGTGCGGTGACTTTAAGGCGGGGTTTGAGACCAACGTATCTGATACATGAAAGTCGGATATAGCGCTGACTCTGTTAATTTCCGCCTGTTCGCCCTTGACGTTGACGTGACCGTCTCAATATCTGCATTTTGGCACCAGCCATGGACTTACCGTGGGTTCATGAAAACATTTTGTGGACAACCGTAGCATCGTCGCCACCTCTTCGTGACTGACATTGAGACAGGAAAGAAATTAATATCACCTTACGCTCAAACGCCGAACGCCGACACCTAGACCTACTGTCATTTTCTCGACTTCTTACCAGAATAACACGCTGGCAGGGACTTCTTTGCTTCTTATCTCCACCCATCAAGTCAATTCGCTTCCCCCTTCTCTCCGCCTACATTGGATCTAATACATTTACGAGTCACTCCTGATTCATCGCCACCAATCAATCTCATAGTTCAATATCAGATCTTGACGGAACGGCATGGCGCTTGGGTCGGCATTCGGCACCTCTTCCCTGATTCTCTAGTTTGGACGCGACTTCAGCGTTTGGGAAAAGGGGATCGCATATGCAGAAGTACCGACTTGTCGACTTATGTCCTTTCCCTTCCGATGTTCAAATTTGGTTGCCAGTAAGCACCAATGATGTTGTGTAAATTACAGAGTACGCCGAATTTATTTACACAAGTCTGCATATTTCACCATGGCTCGGCGTTTTCAGTTCATCAAAAGCTCTGGTTCTATGAAGCTAGGCATGCCGAACAATAACCCATGAGGCTGAGTTTGGGGAAATGAGCGCTTGGCCATTGAATTGGAACGACCCCAACATCACTTCCGTAAGCTAACCAACTTCCTGCCTCTTTCCCTCTCCACTTCATATACGCTCCGCACACCCTCCCCCTTATCCAACTTCCTCCCTCTCCCACCAACTCCGTCTCCCATGCCCAGCGGTGCATGGCCCGCCCACAGCATCCTGAACGCGGCTTTAACCACGTTTACAGGATTCCTGCTTCCCCACACCTTGGCGCTGATATCTTTGACTCCGGCAGCTTTCAAAACCTGATGCAAGTTTGGATTACACCGCAACCCAAACCCGACCGGCCTCGGCCGCATAAGTATCCTCGTCGAACCAAGCTTGGTCTCCATCTCGGTCGGTATCGTCCGCTTCTCGAAACGAGCGACAGTATCCATAGACCGTATGGCGAGGGCTGTAGCTTTTGCCAGTGCTCGAGGCGCATCTTCATCTTTGGCTTGCCCATATCCGACCAATCCGTCCCCGTTGCCTACAATAACAAGGTACTGGATTCGGTGTATTTTGCCCTTTCCCGTTTGCTGCGTTACGCGACGCATGATGAGCGGGAAGCGGTAGAGCTTGTTGACTTCGTGTGCAGGAAGGGGAAGGTTGTCCAGTGACTCAAGGTCTTCGGACGTTTCGTCCGTGGTTTCTGGTTCCCATGTTGAGTCTGGGTCAGAGAAGGGGTTTGTACCTGGAGGAGATTGTTGGAGAAGGCTTTCGTGGAAGATGGAGGAGTGATTCCGCACGATGACGCGGTTCGTGTAAGGTGAGGACGAAGTGGGGGGGAAGGCCATTTCGTCTCTTGAATCGAAGAGAGGGTCTGGTGTCATTAGATTTGGGTAAGGATCATTGGTCTGAAGTGTAGGTGTGTCTAGAGGGTCTTATGAACAGAAACATAAGAATGAAGATGGAGTATGGGAACGGGGACACTTACTGAGAGATTCGTCTGCCGCGGCGCGTTTTGCGAGTTCAACCGAATCTAGAGAAGATTCTACGAAGTAATTAGCTGCAGCGCGAAACTTCAAAAAAGAAAGATTACCTGAAGCCTTCTCTTCACCCAAAGACAGAACCTGGTCCTTCTCTAGCTGCTCGTTTCGGACGTATTTAATTTCCACCCCGCGAATAGACAAGAATTTAGCAATACTATTCAACACACCCATGCTCTCCCTTCCACTTGCGTCCATGACCTGGCCCATCAGAAATGTGAATTCTTTCTGATCATCAGGCTCGAGGTTCTTAAGAACAGAACGTGCACTTGGAGCTTCGAGGTAGACGAGTAATTGGTCGAGAGGCGTTTTGCCCTCTAGTTGACTCTTGTCTATCTGGTCTGCCGGAGAGACGGGTTGGGTGTTGTCCTTCTTGACCTTCCCACTCTCTATACCTATAGATTAAATCGTCACCTTCAAGAATAACGACAGGGAACAAGCCAGCGTACTCTCTTTCGCGCCCAAAGCTTCAAACCTGTCCAGCGGCGGGTTTTTCACATACTCGTTCACCCTTTTGTACAGGCTCATGGTATCAAAGGTTTTGATATACTCCGGCAACGTTTCTTCCAGCCTGGCCAGTTTTGATCTGTTACTCGTTGAAGAAAGAAGGGCAGCTATAATCAGAGCCATGTCATCCTCTTTCATGTTGGGTTGAAGTGCGGCGAATAACCGCTCGAATTTATCGTCTCCATTAGTCAGTGATCTATGCTGGGAAGTTTTTCGTGGGTGCTTGGAAGAAGGTGGAGGGGAGGTGGAATTTCCGGAACCAGATTCTGTGCTATATGCGCGTCCTACTTTGCCCGTTCGCGATAGCCTTGTAGCCGAACGAGGTGTGATGCAGCATGAGGCAGTTATAGGTGTCCCAGACGTCGAGCACGGCGAACGCAGCAGACCCGAACGAAGGAGCCGGGCCGCTAGACAGTTCATACGGGGGCGGAGAGAACTTTGAAAAATAAAAACCAGAATAAAAAATAAAAATAAAACAAAAATCCAATTCCGGAGTTCAGTTTCCTTTTTAGGTTAGCCTCTCATTACGCAAGTCATCCCCCCCTCGCAAAGCAGAGGAAGAGCTACAACCATGTCGAGCAACTCAGACGCAATATCTGACTTTGCAAACCTCTTCGATACGATAGACAAACAAAAGTGAGTGGTATACCACGTCCGGGTACGCGAGCAGGGGACCTCATGGATGCTGTCGAGTTAAGCGTGTACGGGTTGAACCTCTCCGTTCCAGAATCAGCAAGAGGAGTTTTCAAACCCTGGGACGAGAGGGACGAGACAACTAAATTCGCAGAGTCAGGAGTGGACGATCAGGTCTGTCAGCCTGCCTGATCATAGCGTTTTCACCTAATCACGCACATACATACACACCCTGAACCGTTCACAGCTGATTATCCACGTCCCGTTTATGGAAAGCGTTAGAATCAAGTCTATCCTTCTCAAAATCGGTACGTCGCTCCGTCTTTGCCCTTCCCCCCCAAGCGATGATGAATCCGTTTCAAATAAATAAATAACAAACCCTCTAACAACATCCCTGCAAACAGGCCGAGGCGAGTCTGCCCCCCACCATCTTAACATCTACGCGAACCACCCTACCATCGTCGACTTTGCCGATGCAGAGAATATGAAACCCCAACTCAGCATCGCCTTACAGACGGGCGAACCCGGCGTAGTCGAATATCCTCTCCGCGTAGCGACGTTGGCGATGGTGACGTCGCTTTCATTGTTCTTTGTGCGTTCTTCATTTCTCCTGTTTAATTTATTGTACTGAGTTGGGCTGTTCTGTTACGCTTTTAGAAAGACTCCGAAGGTGGAGAAACTTCGAGAATCTATTATATCGGGTTCAAGGGTGATCTCAGATCGGTACGCGCACCTGCTTCATCTCCCCTTGAGGTCCCTGTGGCGGGTACCGGGGATGCAAAGCTCGTGGATAAGGCAAGAAGTAAGACAGATGTTGCACCGCGGACGACGGCGAGATAAATTCCGTAGTTGAGGAGGGAAAGGTATGCGAATAAGCTGTGAGAGGAATAGTAGACGGAATACCCTGCTTTCTCAACCGAATGTTCTGATTTTGAGTTCAAGGAAGGAGGAATGACAGTTTCCCTGCTTTTTTGTTTTACAATATCTGGACCAGTCTGTTTTGGTAATCGCGGGGTTCTCCCTAGAGGCCTATCGCTAGCGCGCGCTCGGAACGACCTGGGGTCAGTGTTGCACACTTCATTATTTCACCTTAGCCCTATGAATCAACTGCAACGATGTCGTCTCGTGATGTCCTAAGCGTTTCATGATACCTAAGTCATATTTGTAATGCGTATTATATCATATGTCCTAATGCTGGGGTTAATACAACAGACAACATGTATGGCGTGAAGTACGTGACAGTCCGTAAATGAGTAAGTGAGGTCGTCAATGCGTATGATGGTTAATGCGTATGAAGTTAACAACGTCGATGATGGTATAAATAAGAAGGTAATAAATATGAAATATGAAGATGAATGCGAATGCAAATGGAATAAATGCCTAAACAAAGTGTTTGCTCGCACCGCAAGCCGCTGCCGCTTCGGACTCAAAGGCCAGGAACAGCTATCCTTAACGAAAAAGAAAGAACCTGTTGATATAAACATTAAGGCGCAGTTCAATGATAACCCTATGGGTGCTTGACCTCACCTGAAATAATTAGACCACGCCAGCATTTTTTGCTGCCCCGTTGCCGCTTTTGCTCCTGCTGCCGCCGCTGCTTAATGATCCTAACCACTTTCCCGCTTCGATTGGCATTTTGACGACCTTTTGCAGATCGCTTACTGTGAACCCAGTGCCGCCAGCCCTGCCGAGCAAGTTCGGCAACCAACCTCGCCTCCGTCGGTTGCCTCCTAGCCTCGGCAGGGCACGTGCCTCGTTTCCCTGCTTCCTCGCTACTAAAGTTCGATCTGCTTCTGGAGCGTGGTGAACGCATTGCGGAATCTCAGCAATGCAAGAGATTGGGGGTATCGCTTGTACCACGGCCGATCGACTCTGGTGTGAAGTATCAGCTGCCCCGTCTTCTGTGGCTTGGACAATATTACCAACCTTGGTCCACCCACTGACAGTCCATCGGCGGCTTCGGGCCGGAGCCGGGGGGGAACCGGTCTTTATTGGAGGTACAGGTAACGGCGCAAGCCGGGCCTGGACGTCCTCGGCGCTCGTAACTGGGCTCCCTTTTGCCGATGCAATCGCCGGGGAGATCTGGGCTGGAGAAGCTGCGCGTGGTGGGGTGGCAGGCGGAGATGTCGATGTTGTTGATGACGAAGTGTTTGATGCCTCAGGGGTAGACAGGGGCGATCGATCGGTCGAAGTCGGCGTGACTCCTGGTGTGGCCGTCGTGAATGTGGGGGATATGGTGCCAGCATGGTCTGGTTCTCCGCTTTGGCGATGAAAGATAGATCCGATGTGAATAGTGGCTCGCCTAGGATGGATACGGGCCATAAGCTGAGTTCCTGAGTTCCTTGTTGACAAGGTAGATGTCGTCTCTGCCCTGACTGGAGAACGGTTTCTGACTGAGAGCAGGCGCTTTGGTAAGCTCGCTTCCCTTGACGAGGAAGACGTTGGTTTCGCCTCAGCAATTGATGAGGCGCGCGGAGACTCTTGAGTTTGAGCTGAAGATAAGGTTTGTTGGATTGGGGATGGTGAGCTAGCCGTTTCTGCCTGTGCCGCCGAACCGCTTGCTTGAGGCGGTGGCGTCGGCAGCGTAGGAGACCCAGTCCGAGACAGGAACCGCATGGCGTTGAATAGCGTAGCCGACCGTGTAGACTTGGCTGGGGAAGACGCTTTTGATTCGTCTCTTTGTTGCCACTCTTCGGGGAGCACAGGCTCAAGTTGTTTGGATCCCAATGGAGCATCCAAATGGGTTGCCGATTCTGTGAGAGACCTTGAAGGTAAACATGCGTCGCCACTGTTCGTTAATTTGGCATGATTATCAACGGGAAAGGTGGGCTGACTTTCATCGGTCCCAGCGGCCCCGGTAGCATCCGTAGGCTCCTGCGGGACGATCCTCAGAGGTCCTTCCTCAGGAGAAGGGGCGCTGGACCTGCAGAATGTATAGTATGGGCTCCTGATGCCTCCAGTCTTGACAGACGCGGCGCCAAAGATAGTGTTCCAGCTGCTTGCCCTACTATCGTTAGCGAGAGAGAGTCTCTCAATCTGGAAGCCGGCGCTGAGGTCTGGGTCTGACCATTTAGGATCAAAACCTGAGGCAGAAGAGACTGAATAGCGCGATGGAGAGGATACGCCATCGGTGGAAGCAACGGCGCGGGTAGGGGAGAGATCGGCTCTCGAGGGGGAAGCCATGTCGGTATCTTTAGATGGCGTCAACAACTGCGCCATGTGATCGTCGGTGCGCATGAATGACAGGGGATCTTCGTAGGTGGAGTTTTCTGTGGATATAGGCATTGAAAATGGAACTCGGAGGCTTTTAGGACTGCGAAGGGCCGATGAATTGGAAGGGAAAAAAATCGATGAAGAATAATTTTCATATTCGTGAGCGGTTTGCATAGTGTCTGAACTCCCTGATGATATGGAGGCCATACTAGCGCTATCCGAAGACGTCTCTTCCCTCAACGCATCCAGATGCGTGTTGAGCCTAAGACCTGGTCTTCTCTTGAAGTCTTTTGCGTGGTATTCGAACGTGGAGAGAGATTCCGTATCCTCTGTATCAATAGACGGACAACGCGATATATCCGAGTCAAAACGAAAATCAGCCTCGGGGGGAAAGCCATTCGCTGAACGACAGGTGGGCGACGAAGGGGACATGGGAGACTCGCACGCCCACGTAGAAGAAGCAATGTCGGTCCAATGAGTACCCGAGGGCGACGTCGGCGACGTCGGTGACCTGGCTGCAAAGACGATTTCGGACGTCTCCGAATCGGCGCTCCACCGTGACGCCTCCGTGGCCGCCGGGGCCAGCGTTGACTTCGCCGACTGTGGAGGTATCCCAGCTACTGAGCCCGTGATAGCTCTGCTATCCCTGCTGGCGGTTTCGCCATAGTCTTCTTCACTGCTGCTGCTGCTGCTGCTACTCTCATCCACCGAGTATACGCCTGGTTTCCTGTGCCATTCGTTGCCCGCGCGTTCATCGGCCTCATTGGCAGTCTCTTCCTCGTCCGAGTCGAGGTCCATACCGGCTTCCCACGGACATCTAGCCATGCTCCCTTCAAATACCACGCCGTCACAGTAGAACGCGGAAATCCGCTTGAGCACATGACGGACCTCAGGTAACGTTATGCGCGTGCGCCAGTTCACGTCCAGCATACGGAGCAAGAGCTCGTTAGCCTGGTACGAAATAGGCAGAACGCTAGGAAGAAACGACTGAGGTTCACGTAGGTACGCTTGAAAAGTAGGGTCTGTCGCTGTAGCGGACTTCCATGGATTGCGGCCAGTGGCGAGATTAAGCAGGACAATACCCAAAGACCAGACGTCATTCGCCTGCGGCGAGTAGTAGCCGTCTGGGGCAAAGTCCCCGCCTTGGCATTCTGTAATCATATATTAATGAATCGTAAGGGACATCGTCACGAAGAGAGCTACTTACCAGGGCTCATGTGATACACGCTGCCGGTTCTGAACTCATCGCTCATTTTCTCTGTAGTAGCGAGACCGAAATCAGTGATAGCAACTCGCAAGCCGCCATCAAAGCATAGTACGTTTTCAGGTTTCAAATCTCTGTGATAAATGCCTAATAGATGACAGTACTCCACTGCGTCTAGCAGCTGCAAGAATATATGCTTGATAAGGCCATCGTTTCCGAGATACCTGCAGCTTCGTAAAATCTGTGTGAACAGATCGTGATCAGGTGCATAGTCGAGAATGATGTAGGTGACGTTTTGCTGTTCAATTACGCGGTGAAGCGTAACGACCCCGGGATGCGCCGAGGCAAGCTGGTGCAGTGCGATTTCTCGGATATGAACGTGTCGCTGGCGAGAACTCGAATTGGGGGACGAGACCAGACACTTTACAGCGTAGGATTTGAGATGACCCGTCAGTGAAAGAGGGTCCGTATCAACAGCCCGATAGACGACGCCGTACCCGCCGACGCCTAGGACTTCAACTAGCTCCAACGAATGGCCGTCAATAAGGGTACCAAGAGGAGGATGGACGGGGCTAAGAGCAGCGCTGGCGCATTTGCTGAGTGACATCTTCACAAGTGGGGTAGATGATGCGGAAGTGGTAAGAGGATTATCAGCAGGTTCGGGAAATATGAAGGATGAAACTCAGAACAACGGTAGGTTGTACAGCTGGCAAGGAATCAACCAGGCCGTTCAAAACAGCCGACGGACGAAAGGGAGGAGGGGATGAGTCGGAGGTCCATGATACTATAAGTGCCTGCCTTATGTAGGCACCTAGAACGCGCGTTTACATTGATAGTGAAATGTGTTCAGGTTGACTATAATTGGCAGCCCTGATGGGTGAGGCAAACACGAGGTTGATCCTATTAACCAAACAGCATAAGCGCACCCGTTAAGGATGATATGAATATAGTAGGATAGTGCCTTCCTCTGAGGCTGGAGCTGACGAGAGCAGCTCTAATGCACAAAGTTACATTCCTAGGCTCCCATCACTAGAAGTCGAGAGGTGACAGACTTGCAAGGGTGGAGCGAATTTTTTTTTTGGCCATGAGGCAGCTGTATCCCAAAAGTAGTTCTCCGTTTTCTAGAACACTGCATGGCTGTTTAGAATCTAGATGACTTGTCAGGTTCGCCTGACGGAGACAAGTAAATCGGGATACCTATTCCATAACCCGTCCCACACGCCTTACATCATCTATGTGACTGCGAGTCATCAAATAGTAGTTGACGGCTCGTTGAATAACAATAGACCTTCCTGTGGGTCCCCTTACCGCGGAAATGATCACACCTTATCTATTTTCGTCATCCATAGTTTATCAAAAGGTCGGATGAGCTGAGACACAGCAATCAGCACGCACCGCAGGCCATCCTCCGAGCTAAGGGGTGCACAGCCATAGGTAATGGAGGAATTTATAAGATTGGAACGGAGGCAGTCAAACATTGACAGGTTTGATCTGATGATATCAACAGCAACGTGTTCGTCCACCGTTCGCATTTCAGCGCGTGCCGACATATGCCCCCTAAATATTGGTCCTATTCCGCTTCGCGACGGGATGGAAATAGAACTCGTATGAAGGCTCACAGGCATGCGGGAAGCTGTGATAAGTTTAAAGCTTGGGGGCATTGAAGTTTGAAAGGTTCCGAGTAAATCCAGCAAGCCAAGGCCGAACATCCGAACACGCGCCGGACCACGTGCAGGAGCGCACATTCAATCATCACGTGACTCCCTTCCAATTTAAGCAACGATTCTGTTCAAGCGCAACAATCAATCCCTTTACCGCCAAAATCCTCGTTCATCGTTGTCGCTGCCCCCAACGTTGAGCTTACTGGTCTTGCTCGTCCTTGCTGCTCTTTGAATCTCCTCAAAATTTTATTTTCCCGAGTTCTATCGGCTATAGCATAGCATGCCACCTGTCCTCCGTTCATTCACTATTTTTCAGGATACCCCTTCCATCGGGGAATCACCTGCGCATAAGCAGGCGAAACAAGCCTTGCCTCAGAAGCGAGTTACGCGCTCTTTGTCATCCAAATCCGAGATTTTCGTCTCTCTTGATACTGCGCCTATCGCTGCACCTGACAAGGAGAATCTTCATCCAGTCACAGGCGAACGTGCCGGTCTGGCGGCTGCGGAGAAGAAAAGAAAGGATAATGCCCATATCCTAGTGACGAAACTACATAATCCTCCCGCTCGTCCAGTGCCAGTGAAGAAGCACAAGAAAGAGCAGAGCATCGTACTAAAGGATGAAGGATCCCCTACCAAGAAGCGGAGGGCCTCTGCCCCTTCAGATGCCGCCGAAAATCGTGGCATTAGCCACAAGGTGAAGACTAAAGTCTCGATCGCAAATAAGGAGAGCAGTGGCGCTGCAAAATCGAGGAAATCTACCTCCACGAAGAGGGTCGTGACTCGCGTCCGTATCGTTCCCTCTCTTCCTAAAGTTACAGAAGAAGACTCCACTACCCTCGAAAATAAAGAGGCGATAGAACTCAAGGTGAAATCGAAGGGCTCAGTGACGCAACCCGTGACGAAACTGACCCAGTCACCACTATCACAAGCTGATATCGACTCTCGTTGTTATGAGCTTACGGTTAAACCCCTTGCTGACGTGTCGCAAGCGTATGAAGATGGTTCTGCATCCCAAGATGTGAACCCAAGTGAAGACAAAGCGAAATTTCAAATGGTCAAGGTGATGATCGTATACCATTTGATGAGGCATAATGTGCTCATACAATCAAATAGGAACCTTCCGCCGAACCTGAAATTCGGGACTACTTTGCCCCACCCGACGCTAATACATCTAACCTGCAACTTGGCTCGTCTCGAAGGTCGCCGTTCGGGGAACCAACTGGCTCAACAAAAACGTTCTCGACCCCGGAAAGGAAAGCGATCTATGCTGCATTTACGTTCTCCTCGCCTTCTCCATCAGGTGAAAGGTTCAGCAAGTCGTCCCGTCCAGGACGTGTCCCTCGCCTAGAACTTGCATGACAGGCGACTCCGGTCCTGTGACCTCAAAACAGATCACACGTGCGGGCAGCATGTCTTCTCTCTTGGGGAGCTTCACAGTGTTCCGTCCATCTACAGGAACTTATTTTTCTCGTTAATCCACTCTATTCACACGTACCATCGGAGCATACCGTTCCGCCCAGTTTGCTTACTGCCTTTTCCATACTCTCTCTGCTTTACTTCGCATTAAAGCGCATTCAGATCACTCCATGCATCGCACGGTTCTCGTAACAAATCCAACTCATTTACCATTGGATCGCAAACTGCCCTTTTCTCACCACGCAGCATGCAACTAACCGCATCATTTAGCCCCAAAACTTGCATTCATTCTCTGATATGTCTTCATGTACATAACCCTGTTTTATTAATATATAATCTATGTCTACCTTGCCGTTCCAGTGCTAAGTTTTTGTTGTTTATGCTAGTCGAGTCCGCGACGGGTGTAAATTTGAGGCGTGTGATACTCATCATTGAAGTTCTCACCGGTGGAGTGCTGGTAACCATACATGGGTCGAGCTTCTCCCGGGCAGGTCACGCCAAGCTTAAGGCCTACCTGATTATTCAGACGGCGCCGCCCCTGATAACTGCCGTACCAAACGGTGCCGTAGTATAGGTTCCTTTAGCTAGCTACTGAGGTACAATCATGATTCACCCAACGTAAGTCCGTATTCTCAGTGACCCATGGCTACTAGGTTCCTCCCTAAATGGCGACGCATTGGTTATAGTACAGGTCAAAAAAACCCTTATCTCGGGTATCAAATCCCAGGCCGAACTTCTCCACTGTCAGAATAAGTACATAAAATTTCCGAACTTCCGCGATGTTTGATCCTTCCCTTCTTTTACCCTTCTCTCAGAGGTGATTTGTCCAACCCATCAAGGTTGTCTGCGTTCCAAGTGGAAAAACACCTTACATAACGCGGCAATGAGGTTCCTTCAGAAGCTGGAAGTCAATAGGACCCCAGGTTTGACGTTTACTCAGCAATTGCTATCCGTGAGTTCTGCACCCTTCTCATGCCCAGCCACCCGCAATCTATTCATGGTCCCTATCTCTGCATTCCCTCCCGCCCCGTAGAGCGAAGATCTATCGCCAGTGCCACCGCAAAAACGAAAATGGGCCGGAAGAAACTTCATATTCTTGTGGGTAAACAAACTGAGCGAGAAGGGGTTTACATATATCCTAACGCCACGATAGTTGGATTTCAGATTCGTTCAACGTGAACACGTGAGTAGTCACTAACATACTTCCACAACTGCCCAGGAAGAAAAAGGCTCTTGTAGATGGATGATTGCGTCGTCGATGATTCAACTCGGGCTTTCTTGGTGGCAGGCATGGATCTGCGTCTGGCTTGGCTACGGGATCGTTGGACCATTTGTTGCATTGAATGCGCGTCAAGGAGCTGTCTTCCATATCCCATTTCCTGTTGCGATACGCAGTAGCTTCGGGTTGTTTGGTAGTCTCTGGTGCACATTTAATCGTGGCGCTATGGCATGGTATGTATCATCAATTTTTGTAGAAAGTGCTCACTAAAAAACTGCGTCTCTTTCCAGCATCTGGTACGGTGTACAAGCAAGTATCGGAGGAGACTGTGTCAAGGTTATGCTCAGATCCATATGGCCAAGTGTAAACGACATCCGTGCGTACCACTTGGCCAAACATGCACTTTTGAAAGGACAGTCCAATGACATGTATCAACAGCGAACCACTTGCCTGCCTCGTCCGGGACGACGACTAGAGACTTTTTGTGCTTCTTCCTTTTCTGGTTGATATCCCTTCCAGCGATCTGGTTTCCTATCCACCAGATGTACGTTCCTCCACATGGTCTGATAGGTTGACGGTAGTTGATAACCGGGAGGTTTTTACCACAGCCGGCACCTCTTCACTGTCAAATCGATTGTTGCACCCACAGCGGGAATTATCTTCTTCATTTGGTGCATCGTGAAGGCCAAGGGAGTCGGTCCTATCATTTCCCAGCCTTCTACCGTCCACGGGTCCGACTTGGCGTGGGCAATGATAGTTAGCGTAATGTCGTGCATCAGTAACATGGCAACCCTCATTGTGTGAGTCTTTCACTGCTCCAACGCGTCGTGTGAAACTTTAAATATATATGTATGCGCCGGAATAGAAACGCTCCCGACTTTGCTTCCCGCGCAACAACACCATCGGCCGCTCTTTTTCCTCAGTTGTTTTCAGTGCCCATCGCGTTCTCGCTTATCAGTTTCTTGGGCATCATCGTCAGCTCGTCAAGCGTGGTGATCTATGGTGAAGCTGTCTGGTCTCCCGTTACGCTCTTGGATAGGTTTCTGGATGGAAAGCCATCTCATGCGACGAGATTCGGTGTAAGTGATCCTATAATCTGTTTATCAAAACTAGGCCGCCATTACGAAACTATCGATCCAGGTGTGGTTCATATCTGCATCCTTCATCGTCGCCCAGGTGAGTTTATCATTACTAGATCACGACATGAGGCAGACGGTATATCTTTTATAGCTTGGGTAGGCGCTATTATTATTACTCTCGTGGTCTGTCTGATTGGCGGCCATATAAAGCATGAACATATCTGCAAACTCCATCAGCGCCGGATGTGATCTGACTTCTCTTGTGCCACGCTATATCGTATGTCCCTTTTCTACCTTTGTGCTAATGATGGACATCTTTCTAGAATATTAGACGTGGCGGCTACATTGCCGCCATAGTGGGAATTTGCATGTTACCCTGGAATCTTCTCAAAAGTAGCAACGAATTTACAAATTATCTATCCGCCTATTCTGTATTTTTGAGCTCAATTGCGGGCGTCATGGTGAGTTACTGTGCATGACCTTTTTCGCATGCCCTTGCTTAGCCAGGAGCTGGGTCACACAGATCACCGAATATTATTTCGTCAGAAAAGGGCATTATAGGATAGCTGACCTGTATGATTCTCGAAGGGATGGCTGGTATTGGTACACGTATGGCATTAACTTCCGGTACGCGTAGCCTTTTTCGAAGTTCTTGGGGCGACTTGCCTTACACGATACGATTCAGTGCATATGCGGCGTACATTGCTGGTATTCTCATCAATGTTGTTGGTTTTGCAGGTGCCGGTACGATTTTCTTCTTTTTTTTGTCTTTGAGCATTTCTCATCTATCTTGTTGAAAGTTGGTAGGACTGTGCCCTTGGCAGCAACGCGCGTGTACCAGTTATCGTTCTTCACTGGTTTCGGGGTTTCGTCGCTCGTCTACTTATCGCTGAACTATATATTCCCTGTTCCCGGCAAGGCAAGCAGGTTTGCGGAAGTTGACGAATCCTGCTACCTACAGAATTTGGAAAGAGTTTGGGCGAGGACATCACTGGTGGATGGAATTGATGGCGATGACGTAGTGAAGAAAGGCTGAACGTAACATGAGTCGTGCTTTGGGCAGGACAGTCGAGTGCCAGTTGTTAATATTTTCCTTGAAACTTTCAATTCGACGTGTATTCCCACGGTGTATTAAAATTTTTTTTTTTCGATCAATGCTAAAAACCAATCCACAACAAAAAATGAAGATCGCAGTCCAGGGGATCTGCATCAGGCCTGGATATAAATATCTCGCGTCGCCGATTGTCATTGGTAAATTAATAGCAGTCGATGATCATCACCTGAACGCCCCTCAGCTGTGGCGTCGTGCCATCGATGGTGGCACCTTCGAAAGATCTGAAGATCGGGGACAAAGTCTTCTGGGGTTGGTTTATAATAGGCGCGTGCTTTGTTCCTGTTGAAAAGCGCTGGGGGGGAGGGGGGCGTAACTTCAACTAATCCCCTTTGCCAGTGCTGAAGCGCTGATACCCATGGCTATCGCGGGATAAATGATTGCGTCGTCGATGAATGGCAGGTTCGCCCTGCATATAGCCTCTCCAATCATTTGTTTGCGATGTCTAATGTACAACACGCGCATGCTATCTAATCCCAAGTGGCCCCTCGGACGGATGACATCTTGGATCAACCTACCCCGGGGGGGGGCAAGAGTAATCATTATTACACGAGAAGTATACAAGGCCAGTCCTAGTTCGTCCGCGCCCTTGACTTACGCTCCTCTTCCCGCTCTGTACTTCTGAAAAGCGCCGATCCAGGCTCTGCTCTACATGCGGCGGATATGGTCATCACAACATAGGACATCACTGTACCAGCAGGCTCAGCGATGACATATCGTAATCTTTCACGTGGATCAAAAAAGCAAGCACGGTATCAAATAAAGATACGCTTAACAATACTGTTCAAACAGGGAGAAAATTATGTTTCCGACTCAAAAGGCAGGCAAAACTGCAGATACCAGCTGCGTAAGCATCTGGATGATAATTATCTACATCATATGTTCAGGCGATATGGCCTGAGGCCTGAGGTTTCATCAATGCCCTTGCTGAGTTCAGGCAGGCCCCAATTCGTTCCGAGTTAAGGTTCAGGGATTGTTGCCCAAAGTCGGTAAGACGTTACGGAAGCAGCGACAGGCATTTGTCAAACGGGACCCTCGAGGCTCACGTATTAGCTCCTCACATGTCATTTTTTTATTCCCATGGGTAGACTTGAACGGGTTGATGAGTTCCACTATTTCAAGAGGAACGGGCTTGGGCGGTGAGTGATTTAAGAGTGGTATAATGGCTATAATTCTGGTGTTACTCTTTCTGCTTACCAGATTTGTCGAGAGAATCATATGATCATGCGGATCCCACGTCCGTCATCGTTATCAGGTTACGTTATCAGGGTTATCAGATCAGGCACGGCCTACTGTGGTTGTTGCAGTACCTTTTAGTCCCCACGAAAGCGTTGACGTTCCACACCCAACGTTGGATAGGCCAGCCGTAACGTTACGATCACATCATATCATTGATTGACATGTCTAGATGTTGCAACTTTGTTCCCACAACGTACCAAATCTTTTCTTAGGCCTACAATGTGGTACGATTTCTCTCAGGTATCAATGGATGATAATTGAAGCACCCATATACATTTCCGGCCTCGATTCCGGGTGTTATGGTGTAGCATGGCGTGGTCGGTAGCTCTCGCGTTTTTAACACTGGGATGCTCAGAATTCACAGAGATCCAGCAATCGCATCATATTGTAAGTATCAACTTCCGCGGTTCTGTCACCTATGCTTCTTGACATACCTCAATGATTATCTTGTGACCTGTACGAAAACAAAATGCGTTGCCCAGTAGACATCACTCTATCCCAACATCTATCCTGATGTGATACAGAGCAACCCTGGTGCATGATCGTTATCTCCCCCCGCCTCCTGGCACCAAGCTACGGTGGGATATGTCAAATTTAGGAACTCATTAGCTGCGGTGAAGGTGATGGAAAGATCAGGCTTCAGGGGAAGGAATCTGCCCAAAGTAAACGAGGTAGAGGGCCTGCCACATACCTTTCCGTAAGTCGGGATATCCGAACCTTTCGCTAGGCTGGATTTCGTTAATTTAACATTAGACACGCCAGTTTTCGTTCATATACGCCATACAGAACCTCGAATGCCTCGTCAATAATTCAATTCGGCTCCCGTTGGTGGCAAGCGTGGGTTTCCATTTGGATCGGTCACGGTATGATCGGACTGTCCATCGGATTGAATGCGCGACAAGCTGCCACATCCCATGTTCCTTTCCCGAGTTTCAGCGAAGACCGGTTTTGGTTTTATTTGGTAGTATGGCGCATATTCAATCGTGGCGTCATGGCATGGTATGCATTTCTTTTTTCATTTGATAGATGGGTCTCATGGATTTATTTCGTATTTTTCGGGAGGTATCTGGTACGTTATCACTTCGCGGTGGTTTCATTCGTAAATTTACGTGTTAAGCAAAGGTTCCCAGTCCACTAAATGCGTGTAATACGTCTTCATCTCATCCATAGATTTCATTGCCTCCTGCAGCCGACGCATCTCTACTCTGAAGGCCTTCGTCATTCCTACACATATCCTCGTTTTCTTTAGGGCGTTGGGCCGTCCCCCTCCCAGCCTACTGCTATCCACTGAGCATACCTTGATTATTGATACCACGTCATCCATAAGCAATTTCCTGGCGATCATTGTGTAAGTCTCCCCCTGAGTTTGTGCCAGTAGTGAAGTTTTTTTGAATTTGTCTCTGAAACAGGAACATGCCCGACATCGCTTGGTGTACAAACGGCGCCCTCCCCCGCTCTCATGCCCAGGTGCCCTTGGTTATCGCGTTTGGGCTTGGCTGCTTTCCACTGGAATCGTTGTCGGTCCCGCAAGCACTGTAGTATTTGGTGAAGCTTTCTGGTCATAGTCAACTTCTTGGACAAGTTCTAGGGTGGGAAACTGTCAAATGCTACAAGATTCGGTGTGATTTTGCTATCTATTCTTTGCCCATCGCCCTTAAAGAGACTAAAATGAAATCACCGCAGGTTTGGTTCATCTCCGCGTCATTCATCGTCATGCAAGCACCAAACAGAACCTTACCAAGTACATAACTCAAGTCGCGTTCCGATTAGTTGGGAAAAAAAAAACAAATTCCCTGTACTGATTCTCGTTGCTCACATGAGTTCCGTTCGAATATATATCAGAAAATCTATCAGCGCAGGGTGCAATCTAACAGCCCCCTTGCCTCATTTTCTGGCACGTGGTTCTCCATGCATAAACTATATATGTTCGGCAAGAAAATTAGGCGCGGTAGTCATGTTGTTTCTCTATTAGCGGTCTGCATGCAAGCACAGAGTCTCCTCAAAAGTGTGTTTTCAAATTGACTTTCTGCTTAGTCTGTATCCCTGAGTTCTATTTCCGATGCCATGGATAACGAAAATGCATGCATGCACACGCTGTCTCATGTTAGATCACCGACTATTGTCTGGTGAGAAAGGGCCACTACCTCGTGTTTCGCATTGCTAGGATGGACGGCTAGTATTGGTTCAATGGTCGGCATCAACTTCCATGGCACGTCTGTCTTCCCCAGACCGTTTCTCAGCGCTGGGAGGCATCATGTTTACATATTATCAATTCCGCTGGGTTCGCAGCAGTCAGAACGTTCTCCCCCTCTGATATTGCGAAGCGGGGAGGCATGTTCCCCTCTATCCATGCGTATTTTCCAGTTACCTCCTTTGTTAGCCTCGGTACATCCTCGCTCGTCTACTAATTCCTTCAGGTCTTCTTCCCCTTCCCCAGTTAGATGGATGGGTCTGGGGAAAGTGATGTGCCTCAATATCTTTGAGGAGGATTTACGAGTGGGCTCTAGCCTCTCGGTTACCTCCAAGGGGAATGTAGTAAGCCTGATACAGGCCCTATCGGCGTGGCTGTAGATCGAGTCATCCATGTTCCCAATTAGAATATTCTATAATAGAACATATCTAGCTCGTTACGGCACGTTTGGCACGTGTGTTACTTGATAGACTCGCGCACTTATCTGTTCCTTCAGTTCCGGCACCGCCAATAAGATTCGTGAGATTACGAAACGGGCGCCCCCTTGTGGTAAAGCTACATTGGTAGAACAAACATACGTAAGTAATATTTCGAGCAATAATACACACCAAAACCATCCGTTCACATCCAGTTGATATTGTAGATTTGGCGGGTCGATGGAGGTGACAACGATACCCGCCTTATGCACCTGAATCTATAGGTACGCCCTCGGTCACTTCTGGATCCTTCTTTACTTCGTTGCCTATGACACCAACTCCACCCACCGCCCTCAATACGCTGTCCATCTCTGGCTTCGGATGCCCCGCTTTCATATCACCCCCCGATAGGTCGGGGTGAACCTTTTTCCCCCTCGTGTCTTCGGCATAATTCTCGTAAAAGTTGGTGACGTCCCTGTACACTCTTCTAACCGTCTGAACACGTTCCACTTTACCCTCCGCAGTGAGCTGTTCTTCTTCGACGTGTTCCTCCTCGTGTTCGTCACCTTCCTCTATACGTCCGGGACCGTCCCAAAAGTGATGAGCTTGGCTGACGACGCCGTATGACGTTGGCACGACCTCGATGAGGTCTCCCCTCGCGATCTCAATTGCAGGTATTTCAGAGGCTGGGAGACCGATAAGGTACGCTAGGAGACAACGGATGACAGACGCATGTCCGATGATCAACAGATCCTCCTTTTCACGCTCTAATTCAATCAGAATAGGCTCGATTCGGACTGCAAACGCATGAAATGCATCAGATGGGTCGTGATTAATTATATCCATCTCCTTACCGCTCAGGTCGTGGTAACTTTCCGCCCTGGGTACTCTGTAACTATATGGATCTTTGACGAATCTATCCCAATCTTCTGGGTAATACTTTTTTGCAAGAGCAGGAGTGAGGCCATCCCAGATACCAGGGTTGATTTCTAACATCTGCGGTTTCTCGACGACCTTGACTTTGAGAGTCGGGGAAATAATGGTCGCTGGATTAGCAGCTGCCAAAGGCGGCAAAGGCGGAGTGGAGAAGGGGGAAGGCGGGGAGGGAGGATGTGACAAGATTCCCATAGAAGGCGTTAGTTTGGAGGACGCCAATACAGGTTTCGGCGAGATGATAGAACCCTTTGATAAGGGTGAGGGTTGGATAGGCGCGGATGAAGGTATGGCTTGAATTGAGTGGAGTTGGGTCATCCCTAACAACGTAGGCTCAGCGGGGGTCGGCGCGGACGTGCTGGCTAGAGATGCTTGTGCTGCAGCAAGAAATGGCCATGCTGTATGGTGCGCCCGGCGACGGGTGGATGTCCATATCTGCGTTCGTCGTGGCAATTTAATTAGCACCGGAGGTCTTCCATAGAGGGTAGCACTTGAAACGTACAACCAAGCGACGGTCCATAGGATCGAGACCTCTAGATTCAAGATTCTTTGCCCTACGTTCGAGGACAAAATCGCTGAGTTTTTCTGCGTAGTCCCAGCCTTCGGGCGATAGATCCGAGTCTGCTTTGTAGGAATGTTCAAGCAGCGATTGACCGGACTAGCGCGTATTAAGATATCGTCTGATCATAGCATATATTCGTGAAGCTCACTCGTGCAAAGTATATTGTCCTGTATCTGTTGTGAATGTTCATGAGGAAGAAGACGATCCGGCTCTTTGATCAGGATCAGTCAAGGATGAAGGGGAAGCATCTAAGAGAAACGAACCTGTAAGTATCCTCTAATATTCTACATACAAGTCAGTGGTTCCTTCGTATATATCACGCATATAGAGATTCACGTTAACTTCTATTCTTTCTCCAACCTGGGAGGGGTTGAGGAATGAACATGGCGCAAATACCTGCGAAGATGGACGCACGTTGTTAATCTTGATGAAAGGCCATTCCGTCTCTTCTACAGTTTGATAATACTGCTCATGGTCCCTAATACGTAGGTAGTAGTCTTGAACGGCCTTGTCTGGATCCCATCCACGATACTGGGTGATAAGTTAATAACAGGGCCCCATGATGGGAATAGGGGGGGAATGGCGTACATCAGGAGACGAAATCTTGACATTTCTGATATTCGTTTCGATGATCTCTTCATTATCACAAAGAGATTCTAACACAAAGATAGAAACCTTGTAGAGTTTCATCAACTCTGCTGTACGGAACTCACCAAGGTAAATGACATGAATCCCCTCCTTGTCGAACTTCTCGGCAATACTCTGGCGCTGTTCCCTCCTCCCATTGTTGGCATCGTATATAACCACCTGGCCTCCCGCATTGAAAAAGTTCCAGATCAGTTTCTCACAACCATCGGATACTTTTTCTCTGAGCTCGTTTGTTTCTGCACATCGTTCACCTAGATGTAGGTGTATATGTTACGTGGCAGAAGAAAAAAAAGGAAGTTCCGTGAGTTCCCGCGGGCAAATCCGCTTACGCTGTGGTCATTTGAAGGAAGGGATCCCACCTTGATTAAAGTAGTCTTTTGGAACTTTCTTAGCCCCTCCCAGTATCTTGCGTCTGTAGTCACCAAGGGAGACGACCTGGGTCTTGACACCCGTCCATCGAAGGTATCGCTCGAGAGCACGAGATACGTGCGTCTTTCCCCGTGCTGGTAGCCCAACTGTTAGGATGAGGATCTTGCCAGCATGGAAGAGCAAGCCAGAGGCGGTTGTGTATAAAGGTGCAACCATCAGAACTTATGATGGTCTGAGGGGCAGGAAAAGGTGTAATTAGATAAAATTAATTTGCCAATGGCGCCGAGCAACAAACTCCGGTTTGGGCTCACAACATCGAAAAGGACGCAGACAAAGAGTAGTGTGCTTATACAACTATTAAAGATAAACTGGTATTGACATATCGCAGGGTGATGAAGAATGAAGCTTGAAGGGCCACGAAATGAAGCACAGTAACTGAACACGCCATTGTCCCTCCGTTGGCCAAGGAGGGTCAAAGTGAGTCGGCTTCCGCCCGATAGTCATCCATCTCCTTGTCGAGGTCCTCCTTTGACGCAACCTGTCGCTGCTGAGCAGTTGCAACCATTCTCTTCTTCAGCCTCTTAGGACCCTTCTTTTGCCGGATGCGCCGTGGGGGAACTGCCGTGATCGCTGCCGGTGCTACCACCACTACAGGCGCTGCTTTAGAAGCTCGTTGTCTGAAAGCAGGGTCAGTGGAATCGCGGGGACTAAGTCAAGCAGCTGTTGCCTACGTTGACGCTGAAACATTTACTGGGGGTCTTGCGGCTCCGGCCTTGCTTGTTGCTGGTGCCACTTGAGTAAGTCGCTGTAGCAGGGACAACTGAACAGGAGGAGGGAGAGTCGAATGCTCTGTTGGTGTTCCATCGTAGACAATTTCAATCTTTAATGGTCTGCCTGTGGGTTGAAATAGGACATTAGTGTTCCTTCTTCGTCCAACCGAAGTAATGATGGAAGAGAAAGGAGAAAGACCATTAACTCACGTCCGTCCACAATCTTTCCGTCATATTTCGCTCTTGCAACTGCCGCATCTCCTGGTCGCTGGAAAGTAACCACTGCCATGCCCTTGGACTTTCCTTGCGAATTGTAAATGAGAAACACGTCTTTCAGAGGTCCTACTGTTTTCTTAAACAGTTCCTGTAATTATTAAGAGCGATTAGCGCTTATTGCCTCCACGTTATCGCGAATATGGTTAACAAAAACAAGGTATACAACGAAAGCCCCGACAAGATAAACGAGACTCACTTCAACCTCCTTATCACCAACATCCGAGGGAAGCCTACTTAAAAGGATTTTACTTCCAGTCTCCTTTCCCTTACCATTAAGCGCTGGCAAGTTATTGGAACCCACTGCCCCAGGTGGGGGGACGACGCCGTGATTCCGCCACGCGGGTGGTACATGTCCAGCACGGTTTCCAAGAAGACTACGCTTCTGACTGAAAGTGCCGTTGAGGCGCGCAGGGCGATTCTGTGCTTGCATGGTGAAATAAGAGAGATGGGGCCCTCATAGTCTTCCGCGGCTGGATACTACACAACATATGTCAATAAAGCGCAACTGGCACCACGCCTATGTTACTGTAAAACACTACTTAGGCCTGGACATCATGCAACGAGACGTGTGAGCCCTTCTTTGAATCCTGCACTGGTTGAGTATCGAAATTCTAGATTGCTATACGTTGAGAGAAATGCTCCATTCGTGTGGTCTTAATCCTAGCCTACTGCCACAGCCCACACACCATTTGAAAGCAGCATTATCGCCTCGGTATGGCAAGGAAGAGAGGGCGCAAATGCCCGCAACTTCTATTTTTCTGCGCTGCTGCAAATCAGGTCGATCTCCCCGCTGCTACAAGCGACAACCCTCTGCGTCCTTCAAGCCTTCAGGTGCAAAAATTGCACTTCTGTTGGAAACTACATACCTTTGCTATGCTAACTCGGCGTTAATAAAGTTGAATTTTCATAGACGAGGAGTCTGGGCCATAGTAAGGATACCAGAGGAAGCGCACAGTCATGGTAAAGCAATAAAAAGTCAACGTCGAAATAGGCGTGAAAGTCGGGTGCCTTTGGTTCTCGGTGAGCTTGTTTATCTAAGAAGCGTGTCAAATTTCTACTAGACATGAAGCACTTCTTGCCAAGTCTCGCGACCGGGGGACAGGCCGCCACATTGACCAAAAAGGCAGAAGTTTACATTGGCAACAGGGGCCAGTCAGGGCAGATGATTAAAGGCGCTCGGGAAAAGGAGAAAACGTAGATGCGAGGGCCATAACTATAGAAATCTGAAAGGTACTCAGACGCGTGGATGTAATAAGCGGCTGAGGTTCAGTACGTATATGGTTGGTATTTAGAGGAATGGGGAAGATCACTTAAGGTGTAGTATTAGTTGATATATTAAATGAATGGTGAAAAACAGGTTTGTACATTAGCAAACCCAGTTTTTGATCGTAATTACATAGCCACTTCTGTAGTTGCTTGTAGCACCTGTAGCACTCTGAAAAACTAACAAGGTTTCCACAAAGTTGCACAGTCTTACCCAATTTCAGGCCTTTATGCCAGATCAACATCTAACTTCTCCCATGACAGTCAGTCCTGCCCAGGTGTGCAAGTGGTGCTTTCAGAGGTGCTGTGAGCACCACACTGTTGAGCAAATAATGATTTGCGAGACAGGCACAAGCGTGGGAAAATACCTGTGATGCATTGATCAAATACTGGTAGATCACTGATTGGTAGTAACACTGTATCTCAATATAATAATGGTCTTCTAGAATAATTCTATTCATACAGAATCATACTGACTCATCTATTATATGAGATGACTGATCATTCACACCTTATCTATCTAATATAGAGAACAATAGGCATGAGGGATAAATGCCATTAGGTACTGTCAAAGTTGACTACTGTATTTGAAAATATGGTATTTTGTGACATTACATAAGATTATATAAGCAAACTTGGAGCTGTGCTCAGAGCTGCTCATGTCTTGCTGCTCTCCACATCCATTCCCCTACCATGCCCATGAGGACCTTCCTCTTACTGAATTACTTTTGAGATTACAGGCTGATATTGTTATGGTCACTTGGGTAAAGTCTCTCAGGCAGGAACAAGGGCTCCTGGACGATAGGCAAGGAAGGGGTCTCAGTTCTCAAGAAAGGGTTGCACTAGGCTATGACTCGACATTGTATCCCTCCTGATGCGGAGGCATCTAACTTAGCAGTGACAAGGCAAGCTCAAGGAGGGGAGACAATGATTGTATACAAAGCTGGAGAACTAAGGGAGAATACATGGGGTTTATATAGACAAGGGAAGGCTAAATATAGAAGGGGATGCGTCAGCAGAAAGGACGCATCAGCTATCCCCATAAGGAAGGAGACACATCAGCACAATGGAAAGGACACATCATCGCTCTAGCCAAGTCCATGAAGTCTGAGGACTTAAGGGGAA
>KI546825.1:0-13791 GCA_000497225.1 Amanita jacksonii TRTC168611
TTCTTTCTATTAAATTTGTTTAGAGCCAGGGCCCATAACCTATTAGACGTTAATCCCGCTCAATCTTAGAATAAAAGACTATATTTGTATACCTATTAGACGTTAATCCCGCTAGCGTACTAATAAGTAAAGTAAGAAATAAATGAAAGGATATACACACCTCAATCTTAGAATAAAAGACTGAGGTGTTGACTACGAATCTTCAAGTATCTATACTACGTAGATACAGTACTATAAAAGAGATAGATATATAAGGTAAATATCAAATACCTTATATGAAATGAATGTGAAACAGTGATGTGCGTCGAAAGGCGCTGAAACATAGAACTGAATACTAAACACCATAAAAGGAAATTAATGGAAAGGTAAGTTGAAACCGTAGCGAGATTGTACTCAATATTTCAACACAGGACCTGGATTTTTATGGATGGTACGAGGCTGTACGATCATACAATTGTCATGGACGGCTTCCCAAGGGCCGTGTGCAATCGGGAGGAGAAGACGCACTGTGGCTTGCCTCAACCACATCACGGAGATCTATCACCCAGGAACCTTTTGGTTTGACACATCCCGTAATACCAATGCTGAAGGTTAATGAAACGGTACCATGGGAACCATGTTGTGATCATGGGACGCCACGGCGCTACCGTTTCCTTCGCCAAACTTGGCATTCGTTTATCCCATGTCGCTGATAAAAAGGTGCAACAGCATAAAAAGAAAAGTATGCGCACGTTCAGAGTTGTTTTTTCTGCGGCTGAGAATATCCAATTTGGAGCCTGGTCTACCCCTTTCGTCTGTTGTAATGCCATGGCCCGAGTATTAATGCCAGTCTGACGCATTGATGCCGTCATTACCAGGCGTGGTGTCGAAATTATGCCACAAGACGCCGAGCACCGGGCATGAAAGCCCATGTGGTGAATGGTATTTGACTGTTACGCACGGATATCTCCATTGGCCTGTTATGATTATGCTGAGTTTCCTTGCAGATGGATAGCCGCATTCCTGCCATATGTGAATGTGTTGGTCGAGATATCGCGACTGAGCAAGGTTTTTACTGCTGCATAAGTACTTGATATTCACGCCTTCCAAATATTAGGACGTCGACTGGTATGATTGACCCTACAGAAGTTACTGCCGTGAATAAGTTTACAACCCCTGAGCTGAGGGTTTTCCACGAGGCAGTCGTATTTACAAACTCTTGGCTGGAATTTGTAGTCTGCAGGCAAGGTCGTCGCTAGTGATATCATAAACCCCCAGAGCTAGCTGCACGGGACAGCCCGCCACCAGTCAACTGGCCGTCTCAGGGCTAGCATGAATTCAGTGCTCTCGCCAGTGTTGGGACGGTTCTTCTTGGGGCCCTGGAACCATAGATTTATTCGGAAGCACCGAGAATGAACATTCTGGGGCAAGCGCGAGGGCCAGGTGGGACTGCCGAAAGAATATATTGAGCTATTGTTGTTAAATCTGTGGCGTTCCATGTTGATGCTGGGGAGACCATGAAATACAACCTAAGACGATCTCATGAAAACCGATAATTCCAGCACCAATTTCTCTGAGAGGTCTTATGGTCAGGTGCAAGCATTTACACGTCGAATACCACGGCCGAGTAGGGCGTAAAACGCCAGGATCTGTCGCTGTCCTCCGAGCGATACCTTTGACCTATTGAATCGGGTAGTGACTGACCCTACCCCTCTATTCAGAATTCCTCGTGCTTGGATAGATTTCGGTTGGAAAGAAAGGCCGATCACCACATGATGAGGATCCCAGCCGCATTGCGAACGAGCAGACATTTGGCAGCTGTTCGTACCTCAGCGTACCTTATGCGGGTCTCAGGAATAGCTGGTCGGTAGCAGTCGAGAGCCGTAAAATGTCATGGAGCCAGATTCAAACCTATAACAGATTATTACGCTTGTACCTTGGACGTGACCTCGATGTAGATAGTCAGCGGCACGAGTGTGGGAGCTGAACCGGAGTTAACTCGATACAGATCTTCGTTTTGCTACAGAGGTGGGTAGCCAGTGCCCTTGGACGGTCTCCAATCATCTTTGCTCAGATGGTATTCTGCACTTGCCGCATAAAGTTTTGGTGGAAGTAACAATTCGGTGCTATCATCAAGCACTGTTTGTACGTTGTATATCTAGTATAACCCCGATATACGTAGATTGGTGCCACATTTCGGCGTTGAAGGGGCGCGCGGGCTTAGCTAGGTGATCTCACCCAAGATATGATAAATGTAGATTGTACACCCAATATGGTACGACCGTTATTGTGGATCAGTCTGGTAGGTATAAAAGAGGTCCCACTCACCCTCCAACATCGTTAACGTCCAATATCTAGTCGCAAGGCTATATCGAATCGTTACATATCTAAATCCTCCATCTCTCTCAAGTATGACCTCTTGGGGACCGGATCGCCTTGATCTTTTTGTCACTGGCACGGACTCATCTCTCTATCACAAATGGTGGAATGGCTCCGCATGGGGCCCTTCTGTCGCTGGTGCTTGGGAAAACCTAACCGGGGGGATTCAGTTTGACCCCGAGGCAGTTTCTTGGGGTCCCAATCGGCTTGACATCTTCGTCAATGGATATGATAGTGCAATTTACCATAAGTATTGGGACGGTAAAAAGTGGGGGCCAGGAAGTGGGTATGAACGCATGGCTGGGACCTGCATGGGAAAGCCAACAGCCGTCTGTTGGGCTTCTAATCGGTAAAACTGATATTGATATCGCAAGGTTATTTTGACTTACTCTTGCATTACAGGATTGATGTCTTCGTTATCGGCACTGATAGGAGCGTTTATCACAAGTACTGGGATGGTGCCTCTTGGGGACCCAGTGGGCTTGATGGTGATTGGGAAGACCTCGGAGGACAATCCGTTGATGATAATCCAACCGTCGTCTCTTGGGGTCCCGACCGACTTGATATATTCATCACGGGCCTCGACTCGTCAATCTACGTCAAATCCTGGGATGGCACTTCCTGGAGCAAATGGTCCTCGGTCGGCTCCGGCAATGGGGTCGTGAGCCAGCCCAAGGCGGTTTGTTGGGGCCCAGGTCGAATTGACCTGTTTGCGAAGGGTACTGACTCTGCATTATGGCACAACTGGTATGACCAGGGCTCCTGGGGAGGCTGGGAGAGCCTAGGTGGTAAGGTTCTATACGAGCCGGAAGTCGTGTCCTGGGCCAAGGACCGCCTCGATATATTCGTTGTCGGGACGGACGGGGCCATCTATCATAAATGGTGGGACGGTAGGCGTTGGGGACCTAGCAAGCTGGACTATGAACGCCAAGGAGGAAAGGTCAAAGCGAAGCCGAAAGCCGTCTGCTGGGGCCCGAACCGCATCGACCTCTTCGTCATTGGCACAGACTACGCTGTGTACCACAAGTGGTGGAATGGAAATTCTTGGGGACCGAGTTTGACGGATTACGAGACGCTCGGAGGAATTGCCACCTCCAGTGTTGCGTAATGCAAGAGGGAATGTAGGAATGATATGAATTTTGATTGAATTGTACTACTTACCGTTGTTGCCCCTTTGTCTCGTCTCTTGATGTAAATACGTAGCCTGTTGTTTGTACCAAAGCCTTTTATAACAAATTGGCGGCATGAGAAACTGTAAACTTACCGTGCGTAACCCTGAATCCCATGACGCAATTAAGGACCCTGAGATGTGCAAAATCTATGAATATGATGGAAGCTCTCATAACGAGATCGAACATGCGCCAAAATAGATATTTGTGGCGAGTCTTCACTGGTGCAGGATTGACATGTGCTGTGATGAGCATGGCCCCGCTGAGCCAGACGTTCTCGTTCTCTCCCACTGCGTTGATCCAGCAGAAATGCTTGATGAATGAGTCCGTTCTTGCCGCTGACTAAACCAACATTGCTTCACAGCGACCGACTTCAATTTAACTAATGCTGTTGTTGACAGGCCATATATCTCAGCGTTCAATTGCTTCAAAGAGACCATGCGAGTCTTTATATATTGAGTTACCAGGTAGCGGAATCGCGATGGGTGGATTCCAGTTTGCCCTACATGATGTCGTGAGTGAGGGTAAACGGATGGTACAAACAAACGTAAAGTACTCTATAGATGCCGCTTACGCGACTTTCATAACGGGTGAGTCTCTTTGGTTCTGTCATTTGTCCTCCTGGTGTACACAATGTCAGTTATGTACCGTCTCTGCTTCTGGTATCTGACAGAGGCGAGATGGTTATATAATTAGCTTTTCAAATGAGGTTACAGGTTTCTTGGTTGCATTGACTATATGCTAGTTGCCCCCACCCGTTTCGTTTTCGTACCCTCCGCCCAAGGATGAAAGCCCCAGATACTAAGTAAACCTCGAGTTCTCCATCATATGCCTTGAGCATCGGCTGATGGGCTATTAGGCTATTAGATGCCGGTTAAACCAACGGCACTGTTACCATACCCTCTTCTGTCATCCTGGACGTGATAGAGTAATCTGGTAAGCTCGGGTACACACGCTCGATCAATATAAACATTGGCTTGACACCTGCCATAGTTCCCGAGTCTCTCTCTCCACGCTCAGGAAACGTAGTCTGTGCGCAATATTCAATCACATCATTGTAAGCGCTAGCGATTTAGTTGAGCATTGCGTAGGCAAACAATTTATATTACAAGTATTTGATGTTAGTATTCAAGTTACCTTGCTTTTCAAGCAAGGTTTCTTCACATAGGCATGAACAATTTTTCTATATACATCCCTACTGGAGTCATTTCCTCGACGGCCGAAAGCGTGATCGAGGGAAGGATTGGTGGTAAAAAAGAATTGAAGGGGAGGATGACATATACAAAGGGCCTGAAACCTTCAAGTGCGCTTCTCGAGTAAGAATGAATACGAAGCTCCGAATATACAATTACGCTAGTTGCAGAGAGGTGGCGTTAACAGGCGTAGTACGGACTGGTAGGCATAATATGTATAGGTGGCGGCGGCAATCAGTCTGGTGGCGTCAGGAGTGCAACAATCACGAGCATGCTATAAGTTTCGGGTTTGTCGGATGATCGCGGGATCACCAGAGTCGGAATGTCTCCAGTAGTATTCGTATATGAGATTAACCATTGTCCTCCGAAAGGAGTTGGGGTTCAGAGTCATATTGTCTTGCGGCATGGGAATATTCAGGGTGCCTGCGCAAAGGTGCGAATCCATACAGACCATGTCCGTGAGTATCAACGCCGGGGTGTAAACATTACAAATGTTGTCGCTGCTAGTGGAACGGTGGATTGGCCCCCACTGTGTTAAGATCGTTGGCTTCGGGCTGTAAAGCTTCACAAGACGAACTAGAAGCCAATCAACGTCAAACCTGATCGGGTTGTTTTTCTGTCTGTGAACAGTATTTGACTGTTACAATTGAATCATTCGTGCCAGTATTAGTTGAGATATCGCAACCGGGATATAGCTGGGTATAGCACTTCGTTCCCGTGACTTCCAGATGTTGGGATATTCCGGTCGGCTCCCTAGTATAATTAACTGCCCTACAGACGTTGCTGCCGTGAACAAGCCCATAACTCAGAACCTGAGTATTTGTACAAATTCTTGGCCGGACTTTGCAGTCCAAGGTCGATCTTCTATCAAGTCCAGATTACACGCTATCACAAGTGCTAGGACCGTTCTTCTTGGGGGCTCATCACATTCCGGCTGGGGAAGTGGCGGAGTATCGACTCCGGTGTGGTTTGTTGTGAGTCTAATGTGACTGGGTTGGGAAGCGTAGTAGGATGAGCATTGAATATCGAGCGATTGAGATTCGGAACTAGGAGGGAATGTCGCGGCAGTGTGTTCTTCGAGGACTTTCCGATGAAAAAGTAGCAACGGATATTCTATGGTGTTCCATTCTGGCGCGACTTACCAAGCGCCTACACATGGTGGAGGGCAACGGAATATCACGGATAACGGCTCACGAAATAGAAACCGACAGACGCCCCTTGCCATGGACTGGATTTCCAAAGCCGAAAGCCGCCTGATGGGCTCATAACCCCATCGAACTCTTCGCCATTGGCACGGACTACGCTGTGTACCACGGAATGGAAGTTCTTGGGGGCTGAGCTTGGCGCTCGGAGGAGTTCGCACCTCTAGTGCCACGTACAGCAAGAAGGAATGCAGGAATAAATGAAAAAGATATGAATTAGATGGATTTTTATCAACGATATTGAATTGGAGTTCATCTCGCAAATGATAAGATTGGCTGGATGGGAAACGGTAGGCTTACGGTACGCAGTTCCGTATCCCATGACGCAGTTAAGGGTCTCGTCCCCTGAGATGTCCGGAATCATGACGGAAGTTCCCATCCGGACGTGTGACAGTTATTCAATGTTGTGCAGGATTGATACGTACTGTGATAGACTGTGATACGCACGCACACGCAGGGCTTTCAGAAACTCCGACCGTTGCCAGGCCAAAGGAAGTGCACATCGCGACGGCCCTTCGCAGGGCTGGGTGATGTCCGCGTAGGCGCCAAGGCATCAATGTCACCACATCAAATCGGCCCATTCCTTGTCCGTTATTCAACTACTTCTTGCCTGGTAGGGCTGCAGTAAGACGTCATGTTCAACCCACACTTTGTATGCATTTCGATATGCGCTAACGCCAATTGACAAAGGAGCTGAGACCCCCCTACCCGCCACAGATCAAGGGATGGACAGATAAGCCGATAATATAGGGGGATGCGGACACTATCCAAATTTGGATAGCTGTTGAACCTGGTACCTTGTGCATGGCATCAGTATGGCATCACGATAACATTCACGGATTATTCCACCGACGAGGCCGTAAAGGTTTGAAGGTTGAAAATTTGAAAAAACCGCCTGAAATTAGTATTATTCTATCATTCAGTGCTCAAAATGAACCCGCCCTTGCTCGCTGGTATTGAAAATTTTCGATTTGGGTGGCGGACAAATTTGCCAAGATAGTGGGTGGAGCGCCCCTGTGCGGTTTGATGGTTTCATAATAATAAGGTTAATGTTCGTAAAACAAATTACCGGATGGCCTTGAAAAACACGTTATTGCCGCTCACTTCTCGCAATCATGGGTCACCTCACTGATCTCCTTTATCATCAGTTTTTGGAGAGAGCTGCAACAGAACAGGTGTGCTCTCCGTTTACTCGTAGAGAAATATACCTGCTCATGACGACAAAATAGGGAGGTGTTATCTCTGGTGACAACCCCGCCCTGTACAACGCCAGCGATCCTTTTAGACTATGGGTTATTCAAGTCGGTGCGTCTCTTCAATGGCTTATAGATACCCAATCTTCTCATGCCGCACAATATGTTCCAGTCATCATCATCGCTTTCACTCGGCTTCTCGGTCTCATCCTGGGTCGGATTCGTCAGCCTCAGGTTATGGCGGAGGTCATTGGCGGTGTGATTCTGGGCCCAACAGCTATGGGCCGTATACCCCATTTCACGGCCACGATCTTTCCGACCCAGTCCATACCCTTGCTCAACCTCACGTCCACATTTGGTCTCGTGTTCTACCTTTTCCTGGTTGGGCTGGAGATAGACACGCGCGTTCTAAAACGAAACCTCACCAACTCTGTCGCAGTCTCCGTAGCAGGCCTCCTCATTCCCCTGGGCCTGGGCGCAGCCCTCGGCGTTGGTATCTATCGCGAGTTTAGCAGCCCGAACATCAACTTTGGACACTTCCTGCTATTTGTTGCCGTCGCTGTTGGCATCACTGCCTTCCCTGTTCTCTGCCGTATCATGACCGAACTGAAATTGCTTGATACATCTGTGGGAGTTGTGGCGCTTTCGGCCGGCGTCGGCAATGATATCGTTGGCTGGATCCTTTTGGCCCTCACGGTGGCGTTGATCAATGCTTCCGCGGGATTAACTGCCTTGTGGATTTTGCTTGCATGCACGGGTTATGTGATATTCCTGATATTCCCGGTCAAGTGGGCATACATGTGGCTTGCGAGACGCACTGGAAGTCTCGAAAGGGGCTCGCCCACTACGATGATGATGACAGTGACCTTGTTTATTGTGTTGATCTCTGCCTTCTTCACGGATATCATCGGTGTACATCCCGTTTTCGGTGAGTTTCACTTGTGGTTATGTATCATCTTTCTGATTGAACGATTTTAGGTGGTTTCCTTGCCGGTCTTGTCATTCCCCACGACAATGGTTATGCTATCTCCCTAGTCGAGAAACTTGAAGATCTTGTGACTATTATATTATTGCCTATCGTTCGTATCTTATGTCTCCACAATTAGTGCCTGCTGATCGGGAGCATTCTTTACAGTACTTTACGCTATCTGGCCTGAAGACAAATTTAGGTCTTTTAAATAACGGCATCACCTGGGGGTACACTATCTTGATCTGTGTGGTTGCCTTCTTCGCCAAGTTCATTGCTTGCGGCGCTGCTGCCTCGTGGAGCGGGTTCGGTTGGCGCGAGTCTGGGGCCGTTGGTTCTTTGATGGCTTGCAAGGGGTACGTTCCTGCTTTGTCTTATTTTTATTCTTTATTTTGATGTCCCTTTAGTCTTGTCGAGCTTATCGTACTGAATATCGGCCTGCAAGCGAATATCCTCGACCAGCGACTGTTCTCAATGTTCGTCGTGCACGCTATCATCTTGACCTTCCTCACGACACCGCTCGTCCTTCTATTCTACCCGGCTAAATACCGTGTTCATGAAAGTGGCGCATCACGCTCTGAATCCGTTTCCCAGACCTCCAAAGATGAATTCGAAGGCAAGATTATCGACAGCGACGACGCATATAAGAGGCGGATTACGGTCGTCCTTGACAGATTTGAGCAGTTGCCGGCGGCAATGACCCTTACACAACTTTTGAAAGCAAATACTCCTGCGCACGCATCTGACGAAAAAACACTTTTGGCGAACCACCCGTCCTTGCCTCTGTCCACGAGTGTCGAAGCTCTGAGATTGATAGAACTGTCAGAACGTACATCCGCTGTTCTAAAGTCCACCGAATCAGAGGCGCTTTTATCAGACGACCCTCTCGTCGCTGTCTTTAGAACTTTCGGCCATCTCAACTCTATACCCGTCTTGCCGAGTCTTTCTGTTGTCAAGTACGAAGAATATCCCAATGCCATTTCGGAGCACGTTCGTCGGACTGGTTCGCAGCTAGTTGTCGTCCCATGGTCTAGTGGTCATCGTATGACAGCGACAACACACGGGACGCCGAGGCACGAAATTCATAATCCCTTCGACAATACCTTCCACAGGACAACGTCACAGGACCCTACGAGCTCGGTAGTCTACTCTGAATACGTTCGCCAAGTATTCCTTCATGCCCCCGTTGACGTTGCCTTGTTTGTCGACCGGGCTACGACCTCGGTCAAAGGAACGAGGCATCTACTCGTGCCCTTCTTCGGGGGCCCAGATGACCGCCTCGCGCTTTCCTTCGCCGCACAGCTTTGCATGAATAAGGACGCACGCGCAACTGTTCTTCGGTTAACGAAAGTCGACCCGCTTTCCCCTTTGATGACCAACGCAACCATAGTGGAGCCGAGGAAGGCTCTTCTTGCGGGAACTCAACAGGCGGATATCATTCACCAGGTTTGTTATGGTTTACTTCTGTCTTGAGTTGATGTTTAACTTTTCTTTCCTTTGTAGTCAATAGCTGCTGCGGACACTCATTACGGGGAGTTCACCGCGCAGCATAGGTTGATTTCAGACACGGCAGATAACCTGTTATGGGACAAGTATGCGCGAAGGGATACGACGAACCCCGCCGAGCTGGATGCGTTGTCACGTATCAAGTTCGTCACGAAGAGTTCACCGCAGCTTCTACATGTTCTCGCGGAGGAGGCAAATAACATTGTTAGTCAAGGGAGCGAACTGATCATCGTGTTTGGGCGGGGAAGAAGATTGGCTATGGAGTCACACGCGTCGGAGCTGCGGGAAATCATTACAGAGCGCGGCTCTACTATTGGATCGTCGGTTGCAAAGACCCTGGGAGATGTTGGCGCTTCGTTGGTTGTCATGAACGTCCATGCAAGCCTACTCGTCGTTCAGGCCCGCAAAGCCTCGAATTAATATTCACGTTTCATGTCATGAGCCATGTATTTTGTATTACCTGTACTGCTAGTGTAAGTTTACCGGCGGTAGACAAGGCAACGGGTGGCTTCTTTGCAAGCATAGCTGATTGCCTGTAATAACCTTTTCTGGTCCCTTGGGAATTTGATGGCTTCCCCGGAAAATGGCCAAACAACTTCTTCCTTGACCGAGTCAAGGGACCAAGCCTTCTCCCCCGTTTCCCGTCATTCCTTCTGTGATTAACGCGTCCATAACACCCCTCCCCCTATTATTAGCCTACTTGACCAAACGTTAACACCACAAAACGCGTATCTCTATGGTCATCTCCACAGGGCGAAAGAAGCCTCACTGCCGGACGTGCGGCCTACCGATGGAAGGTCACAGACGCACCAGACGCGGGTCACCCATGTGTCCCAGTATAGCGGACACCGACAACGGGTCTAGCAGATTTGACTCCGAGCCCCCGTTGGCTCAATCATCCCCATACACGAAACCCAAGATTCAATATTCTCCCGAGCTATCGCCCAGACGCGCGTGCACGCCCCCAATTGTATCATCCAGACACTCAAAAGCCCGAGATATACCCTCTCCCCGACACGCGCTCGTGATCCCCGAGTCTGGTCCGTGGCACTGGCGCAACCCAAACTTTATTGAGAAGATCCCGCCTCCCCCACCGCGTCCGCCATCCCCCGTTGACTCGCTCGTGCCTACGGTGCTTGTAGACTCGGAGGGCAACACTATCCAGCCTGAAAAGAGCAAAAGCAAACTGGGGCTGCGAAGGGAGGAGACGGCGTCGGCGATGCTCATGGATCGGCTTGCGACGATCGGCAAGCCGGCTGTGAGTATATTCAACACCAAGTTGGAGGACATATCACGGATGAAGTCCGCTGCGGACAGACTTGGCTTTCATACGGGCGTGGTGCATAAGCCGTCTGATAGCCCCCTGAAAGGTACGGTGGAGAAGGAGGAGGATGAGAATGATCTCAAGGTGGATGCAGCTTTTGCCAAAGCGAATAAGCAGAGGTTGGAGAGGGAGAAGGACTACTCTTGGTGGCTTGTCCTTGGACAAAACAAGAACGCGGTCGAGCATGTGGTTGACTCTCAGCAGAGAGGGATCCCAGGCTCGATTGCAAGCACCACGGAGCTAGCGGAGGGGCCAAAGATAGTGACTATGTTTCATTTGGTTGTCACTGGACTAATAGGTGGGTTGTTTGTGCTAATCGGAATATCTATGATGTAGGATTATGCCTGGACCTGTGTATGCTGTTTGTATCTTGCTTTTTCTGTTTATCATCTCATCTAATACTGCTCATCGGTTGTATATTACGATTTCGACTCTACCACTCTACCCTTAGCTTCTAGAGCAAACAATTTAAAAAAAATGTGTATAGGGTTTCCAATGTTGCAGTCGTGTGAGAAAAAAAAAAAAAGCTCTCTGCCTGGGAGTCGAACCCAGCTTTCGCGCGGCCATTGCAAATGACAGGCGCGTGTACTAACCGATATACTAGCAAAGACTTATTAATATTGGCTTCAGCCAGAAATATATCACTTGTTTTTCAACTATGGTTTTCATTTTCCTATTAATACAAGGTACAACCACTAGTACTACCTTCGTTTTCTTTGTTCCGCGCTATCGTTACGAGACTTAGGAGATGCAGAGCTAGATACTCCCAAGCTAGGTGCGCTAGTCGTCTCCGAAGCTGGGGAGGGGGCCCGTGGAGGACGTTGATGTTGTGGTTTTTGTGCAGAGGTATGCATCAACCTCAATAGCATTGACCCTATTGCTCCGGTTAAAACAACGAAGAGCCAACGGGGTATCCTGATGGCCAGGTTATAGGCTTCGGCCATGGCAGTGGCAAAATAATGTAGAATAAGTTCTCTGGAAAAGATTATCAATTCTCGACCGTGTGACATATAGGCATATGTCTACCTGCTACCTCCAGGCGCATAGGCAGAGGACCAAACGGGCGTATATTTCCAATCTTCTGCTTTTAAGAACTTCCTTAGTTCTTCTTCCTTAAGCCTTAAGTTTTGACCTCTGTAGAAACGGAGTTCTTGCCCACGGTTGCGTAGGACCACCAAGAATGGTGCGCTAAATTGTTAAAATAAGTCATGCGTGTTGTATTCGTGGCAGATATAATTCACCTCCATACGTTCCATTTTGTTGTAAGATAGGTAACATTGAAGTAATCAATACGCCCCCAACGAACGTTTGGCAGGTCACCAGCAATTATTGATTCATTATAAGCATTGTCGAACATCTGGTCCATAAGTTTTGATATGCCGTCTCGCGGCGTATCGCCTGCGGTGACCGTGCTGCAACAACTATTTCAGCCCCAGCCGCGTCGAAGGGACTGTTTGAATGCCTACATCACGATAGCCCACGTCCTAGTCTGTTCCTCTTCCGCTGTTAATGGTTCGTTCACGATAATGTCGTTATAGTTGCCGTCCGTGATGAGGGGTATGCGCTCATCCCAGTATTTCGGTTTTTCTAATGCTCTAGTGATATTGATACCAATTTTTTCGAAGAAAGAAGCAACAGGTCCTGAAGCGAGAATGCTATTAATCAAACCGGGAGGCGACGGGGTGGGCGTGAACGTGTGCGCCGCGGCGGAGGATGTGATGGTCGCCGTCTGTTCTCCAGGCACCCATCCTACGGATGAATATTGAGCATTGATCATGAACACCGAAGCAAATAGCCCAGCAATCAGAGTTATGTGCTTCATGGTCATGGCAAACGAAGCTATGTGGTGAAGTGAATAATATGATGGCCATCAGAACTGTAAATACCCAACACACTCTGCCAACTGCCTCCGTCCTGCCAAACTTTCTGATAGAGGGCTTTCTCCCCTCCTCTTGTGCACTCCAATTAAAGTCCGGCTGCACACGACCATGTGCCAGTGTAGATTTTTCTTAGCCACGGTGGCTGCGCTGGTAGTATCCCTGGCAGTGTTTACTAGCGCTTCACCTACAGATAGTCTGCACCCTTTCCTTCGGAACCCGAGTATCTAACTGACTAATTCTCAAAATAGTCCCATCGGCTGCATCATTCTATGTCCCATCCATACCCGATATTCACCAAGATCCAGAGCACCCGCTCAGAATTTTTGCTGGGAACGCCCTGTCCGACCCAAAGGCTACCGCCCAATCCTCCTCTACCGAGGTCTTTGCGCATCTCTATTTTGTGGTGGTACAGAATAGAAGAACGGCGGATCGGGAGAGAATCATGTTTTGGTTCAATGTATGTGGTAACTTATGCATTTAATGAAAGCACTGAGGTGTCGCGACAGGGCGGTCCCGGTTGTTCATCGTTCGACGGTCTCATGATGGAGGTTGGTCCCTGGCGTTGGGATAAGAAAAAAGGTTTCCAGGTACAAGAAGGCGGTTGGGAAGAGTATACCACGATGGTCTATGGTATGGAAATCGAAAGGTGTCTCGGGGCTTCCCTTACTCATGACCAATATGCAGTCGACCAGCCTGCTGGAACGGGCTTCTCGTATACCAGTTCAAATCACTTCATTACCAACCTGCAAACGGTATGTCGTTATTGCGATGCAAACTAGACGCCGGGAATTTCTCACTCGAAAAGGCGGCAGACCAACTCGTGATTTTCCTGAGGAATTTCTACAAGATCTTTCCCCAGTATAAGACCATGGACGTTCGTATTCGCAATCTCTAATTATTTTTTCTTTTGGATACTTACTGGTCCTCCCAGACGTATCTCGGAGGGGAGAGTTTTGCTGGACAATGGATACCATTCTTTGGTACGTTCTTCGCTTTCGG
>KI546825.1:18233-87676 GCA_000497225.1 Amanita jacksonii TRTC168611
ACATCGTGGGCCAAGTCCCTCAAGTCTCTGAGAATAGAAAAGAGAGCAGGCAACGTCCAACCTCTATTCTCGATGAAGAACCTAAAGAATAGGCTGTCAAATAAAATATTCAATGACGTTTGAGCGAGAATCGCGTAGAACTCACGTAACCAAAGCGGAATGCTCCTGAAATGCCTCTCCTAGCCTCCGTTTTGCCACATGAGTGCATACCAGCACGTATTGGATAGCAATTTCATCCCAGGGAGATATCATGCTTCCTTTGTACCTGTTCAAAAATGCGCGCTAACGAACTATGCCCTCGTAAGATGACCCCTTCAACATAAGAAATTGGCTAAATACCGTTGGACTACGAAACTCCTTCACAAGATCTTTTCCATGCGAGCTTGTTGGGCGTAAGAGGTACGCGAGAGTGGGACCATTTTCTTCTGTTAGAGTGTTGTTCAGGTAGGTGATGAAGGTCGAGAAGTCAATGGACATTTCAATGTGAGTGGAGAGGACACGCGATAAGCGTCACCACTCGCGCCAGGTGTGGCAACTGGCAGTCTCACATGAACAGCACCAAGTTACTCTCATCCGCAATCCATGGCCCTCAAGCCTGAACTCTATCCGTTGAATATCGCGGGTTCTTACAACTCCCCGCACACTCTTGATATATTTTGTGTGTCCTTTCTAGTTGTTAGCCCAATATCATAATCTAACATCATCTTCTCAGTGGACTATGTCTGTCCGTATAGGTAGATCAGCCTACTCATCAGCCCGTACAAAAATACTGACAAGTTTGTATTTAGCGCAAAAATGTTTAAAACCATTGATACTGTTCTGAAGCCGCTGGTTGATGAAGGAGGACTCTATCATGGCAAGGTCAAGGTCATCTTCCGTCCACAGGTTCAGCCCTGGCATGCAAGTTCTACGTACACACACGAAGCTGGTATCGCTGTGCGCGTGTAGATATAATACTCATAGATCGCGGCTAATTCGGCGCACGCCAGGCTGCAATCGCTTCTCCACAAAACTTCTATGCATTTGCTTCGGCTGTGAGTATCTCACGTCAACTTCCATGTGCAGCGTGTTCTCAACATGCATACAGCTGTTCAAAGACCAGGGAGAGTTCTTCGATCAGTCTACCTTGAACCTGACTGCCCTGCAAATTCGAGAGAAGCTTACAAAGATAGCTACGCCAGTCATGCCTGCCGCGGACCTTAAGAAATTCGAAACCCTTTTGACCCTTAAGGATACGCCTAACGGAGGTACTGGAGCTACCGAAAATCTTAAATATACAAGTACGCGTTGTTCTGTCGTGGCTAGGAGCCCTGATGACATGAGCTTTTACGCAGTCAAATTCGCGAGGCAAAATAGCATCCATGTTTCGCCTACTGTCCTCTGGGATGGCCTTGTTGCCAACGAGATTTCCAGCTCTTGGGGTGCTAGTGAGTGGACGGAGTTCCTGCGTCAGAAGGTCACAGTATAGCATGTATTATATTGTCCAAGGGTAAACATCACTGTATTTGTTAGTCACAAGCGACATCTTTACGTCGACCGAGTTGCCCGAACGACGTACACGAATTCCTTAGAGAAGGTGTAAACCTCGTGTCGAGATTTCTCGGGTCCTAATGTGACTGGCTGTGTATTGGTGTTGTTGAATCGGCCGATCTCCATCAAGGGAAGGCGGGGCTGGCAAACATTCCCACTCGGCATCGCTGCTTACGTCCTAGCATATTATGTCTGTCATTCAATTAAGACTATTGAGGTAACACTATTCCATTTTTATATAGTGGAGCATACTAGCTACTGTGGATGCTTGAAAATACTTTACAAGGTATGGTAGGGATGATATACAGTGACAGTTAGACCAGATTACGCACAGCCATGGTCAAATAAAGTTTACTAATAGCGAACCAGAGGCCACAGGGGGTGCACCACGAAAAAAAAAAAAAAGAATGAAAGAAAAACGCAAGACATTAGCATGCGTCTGAAAGCATCTGAATAGATGTATTCAAATCCTAGTATGGAGGGATGGTGAGAAAATCGGCGATGAGGTGGAGATGACTGTTTGTGGCTCTCCAGGTCTGGAGCTGCCAATGATCACGTTGTTGAGCGACTCGAAGTCTAGGCACGATCCAATCTTGAAAGAATCTGTCTTCCATACCCGTTGATAGACGAATGATCCACTGTAGGGTGGCATCACTATCGCTGGGTCGAGCCCTGTGTCGACGGGAGACCGTAGCCATACACGTAGCTTGTGTGATGATTTAGAAGGCCGAGTGTTAATTGGGAGAGTACTGGGTAGGTTAAGTATGAATGCTACTACACCACTGTTTGAGGCGAAAAATGCTTACTAGATCTCGAATGTGATGCTTTTGGGATCGTAATCGGAGCACAGTTCTAGGTCATCAAATAGAGTTGATGAAACACCACCAGCTTCGTATTCGAGTGAATATTTGATTGTGCCATAGCTTGTGTTATACCATCTGTCAAACATTGCATTGGAATCAGAGGGTCACCGCTAGCGATGTCAAGGACACAGCCTACCTCACTGTAAAGTTTACATACGCGTTGCCAAGATAGCCGCTGTAAACTTGTTCTTTTGGGTTCGTGAATTTGTGCCGCATGACTGAAATGTCCGGTATTCGTAAAAAGTCGAGGTCCTTGCCGATCCATACTTCGTCTTCTCCGAATAGCTTGTGGTCTATGTTGTTCACCCGCAGCCATACCCGCAGTGACCATAAGCCTCCGATGGGCAGTGTCGTTTTTCCAGGGATCATGCTTTTATGTAATTAGATCAATTAATAACACCGGAATCTAGCTTTGGCTCACAGCGCAACAAATTCTAGCAGCTTCGGATCTACCGTCAGGCTCAGCTCCACCGGGTCGCATAGGGATCGTTCGATTTTGTTGATTCGTAGTGAAAGTTTAAACGTGTATTTTCCGCTTGCTGGTTTGCCTGAATTAGGCAACACACTGAATCATGGGAAAATGACACAGGTCAGAATGGGCGCTTCTCTATCAGAGGGATGATACGGACGTGATGAAAACATCTACTGGGATCGTGGCCAAGACGAGGGGAACATGATAGAGGTAGCATATATTGGTCTGTAGGGCTCGAGGTATTCGCGGGGCGAAACTGCTCAGAATTGAGGTTGGACACAGGAAAGGTGGTGATTGGAAGTATGACACATACGAAGTTCTCCCATTGTATAGTGACGGCGGAGGTAAAGACGGCAACCAGCGTGTTCGAGGACTGTTGGTCATCAAGTTGTACGAGACTGGTCAGTCACTTCCCAGCAGATTCGTAGTGCCTTAGTTACCTGCTTATCGCTACGTCGTAATCCGGACATGATTCCTCGCTCCTCGTGTCGTAAGGGCTGTTCATAGTAGTAGTCGTGATAGACATAGAGACTATTGTTACAATCCAGGGACAACTGGGAATGAGCGTGGAAGAGAAAGAGAAAGATGATCACGGTTGGTTTGGTGGGAGGCTTCAATATGAGCACAGGTTCAGCCAAGCATCTAACTTAGATATGGTGCCATCAGGTGTCTGGTGATTAAATATGTGCCGTCCCTGTGCAGGGGATGGCAACTCTGACTATGTTTTTTTTTTCGGTGCAACATCAAGGTCCTTTGAAACATGGTTTGATACGCGATCGCTGTGTGCGTAGCCTATAGTGAGGGAGAGGGTATGGACAGCATAGCCCCAAGGACAGTGGCGGGCCGGATCGGGGTTCGGCCATTCCTCGGCATTTCAAATTTCTCCCACGTTTGGTTCAAAGCAAGGCCGCACATACCACCATGGCGACTCCTCAACCAGCTGCACCGCCAGTAGTTCAGGGCCAAACAACTCGTGGGCAGGACGAGCAATCGTCATTTGGGAAAATTCTTGGTATTTTTCAGGCATGTAGCAACTGTTCCTGCTGCCGCTCGGTTAACACACCTTTCAGCAAGTCCTGCTGTTCTGGGCTATCACACAACTAGGTCGCTATGTCTGTCTTGTCTTAATGCATGTATTGGTGACTAATGATTGCTATTTGATCAGCTTCCAAGTTTTTCCAACAGCCTGCGCCGCCTGCTACTGCATCGCACGGAGATAAACAAGGTGAAGCGGCTCAGGAAGTCAATCCATGGCTCTTGCCACCTTCAGATGCATTCCTTGCGTGGCCCCTGGGTCAGAGGCTGGATATGCATGTCTATCTCTCAACATCGCCAGACGGAAACGTGTTCAGTCACGGAGGGAGTAAGAACGGAGATGAGGGACTGCCCCATTTCGTATGGGAGAATATAACGTTCGGAAATTATGGTGATACTCGCGTAGTTGACCTTGAAGTCAAATTTCCAGAGGTCTTTTTTTTTTCTTTGGTTTCGCGGCATTTATCGGTTTTTAACGTTTTTGGTTGCAGAGTGTGCTGACGAACGGGTCTCTATGGGCGGATATCTTTCTTACTAAAGACGAGGAAGAACCTAATCCTCATCGTCCTGATTACGACTGGCGGAACGTACACCACGTACGAAAATGTGAGTCTGAACTGACTCGAAGTATGCTTTTACCCATGGCTCTTCAGTACTAACTCCGTATATGCCTCGGCCCAAGATCCGCAAAGAAAAGAACCTCCTGAGTGGTTCGAAAGAGGAGGAAGAACTAGAACCTGTAGAGGTTCGTCTTTGATTCGAGGGTAACGCAACAGATGACCTTGACAGACACCACAGCAAGCAGCAGAAGTCATAGTACCTCATTGGCACAAGGTAACTTTTATGCTTCATATATCGTGCCGAAAGTTAAAAAGTGGACGCAGAACTTCACGCTTGCTTTAGTATCAGATGCTACCGCCGTACAGTATCGTTCTTTACCTTCCCCGCTCGCAGAACGTTCGTGCCAATTTCTAGGCGTCCATTCTCGCCACGAACCCTCATATTTCATGTCTAGATGTGCACCTTATTCCGGAATACCGAGACGAGACCGGGACGAAGGGCTTCTACAAGCCCATCGTCTTCCCTAATGAGTTCTGGAATCTTCGCCAGCACTACGTGGAGGTTAATGATAGCACGCCGGTCTTGCCGCTGCAAATTGTTTACCAGCCTATGACGTTTTGGAAATTTCAAATGTTTGCGTCGATGGCGCACGGCTTCAATGAAGCCGCGAAGCAGCAAGGAGGTGCAAGCGGCGCGGAGCTTGATGAAATCAAGCGCATGCTTCTCGAAACTAACCCATGGTTCTTGGCTTTAACCGCCATTGTCAGCGTGCTGCATATGGTGTACGTATCGGCTGGTCGGGCGTGATCAAGATTATTGAGAATCCAGTTTCTAGGTTCGAAGTATTGGCATTCAAGAGCGATGTTTCACATTGGCGTCAGAAGAAAGAACTGACAGGCGTCTCTGTTCGGTGAGCTTTATATTTCTTGCATTTTTCTGCTTCGTATGTATATCTGACTCATGTCGTGATTGACAGGACTGTATGTTCTGTCTAGGTTTCCAATGAAACTGTTCTCATGTTACGTGATTCGCCCCACAGATTGTCACCAACGTATTTGTTCAGATCGTGATCCTGCTATACCTTATCGACAATAATGAGAACACGTCATGGATGATTCTATTCGGATCAGCCACTGGAGTGATAATAGAGGCGTGGAAGGTAAGATTCAGCGCTTTTTATTACCTTCCGTCAGTACCTACGTAACCGATAGATCACGAAAGCGGTGGACATCAAGGTAGTTCCCGGCCCTGCTGGTTCCGTTCTACCTTATCAGCTTGAGATAAGAGGTGCGTCTTTGAAGATGAGAAAACCATATGTTCAATCCACATTGCTTCGCAGACAAGCATGTCTTAAGTGACGACGAAAGAAAGACACAAGAGTAAGCACATGCTTTGCTTGACAGGTGACAGGATAACTACAACTACCCTTTTGGAAAAGGTACGATAAATTGGCGTTCCGTTACGTGGCATACGTGACTATTCCCACACTTGCGGCATACACGGTTTATTCCCTGCTGTATGAATCGCACAGAGGATGGTATAGCTTCATCATTTCCACATTAACGTCCTTTGTGTACATGTTTGGATTTGTCAGTCTTTTTTCCTCTCGTCCTTGTTTATCGGATCTTCTGACCACTTCATAGGCTCAACTTATACCCCAACTGATCATTAACTACAAACTCAAGGTTTGTGCGCTTTGGATTAAACCGGCTTTACGGCACAAAAAACTGGACTAACCGAAATTGTAGAGTGTTGCACATATGCCGATGAAAGCTATGATATACAAGACACTTTCGACAGTTGTTGATGACCTCTTTGCGTGCGTGCTGTTTCTTGCCCTGACGCGTGTTTTGATGCAGCTGCTCATGTGACGATGCGACGCAGGTTTTGTATTAAAATGCCATTCTTACACCGCTTGGCGTGCTTCAGGTAAGCTGCTGCGTATCCGGTCATTTCAATTGAGGTTGACAGCCGGACCGCAGGGACGATGTGGTGTTCCTCATATTCTTGTATCAGGTGAGCCGCTGATTAAGAGTAGGGAAGTAATATTAATGAAAATGGATACATAAGCGATGGATATATCGAGTCGACCCGAAGCGGGTGAACGAGTATGGACAGGTTCTCGCAGAGGATGCGGATGGAGTGGGAGAAAGCGAGACCAAGAAGGACAAGTAAATATTTTTCCATTATTTATTTTAAATAAATTCGCTTTCAAATATCCTCCGCTTTTCACAAGCTCCGGCTTTCCGATTCGGAACCGCGTCTTTCGATTCTTGCCACCTTTACACCTCAACCAACGGCCGTATCCCTGTCGCTGTCTAGCAGTGCCAGCCTGAGTTATGGCCGATGCACCAGTTGACTCTGCGTGCACCGTCTACTCTTGTCGATGCTTAAATGTCCGCATATATCCTGCTCACACCCAAGCCACGCCGCCTTTGAATACTCCAGACCCGAAATACACCCATGTCCACGTTGGTGAAGACGGCATCCATGTTGTGAGTTCATGCTGCAACACTCAAATGTCCCGGGACCAGATCTGATTTCTCTCCTCAACCGCATTTCTATAGGTGCACCCTCATGTTACCCTTCGAACGCGGGAGAAAGGGTTACCTATTGGAGGCACATCCCGATGCGGTCGATATACGACGTTGACGTGTCTTGTATGCGAAGTTCTGGTCTACCGTGTTTACCAAGTTGTGCCCCTTGATATTGAAGGAAAGGATGGTCCTCTTTTCCCCACAGAAGAGTGGGTAGAGAATGAGGTCATGAAAAGCTCTACTGGTTGGATTGAAGTCAGCACCAAGTGTATGGTAAGTTTCTCTAACACCGTTTTGGCTTCTCTTTTGTTCGTTCCTCTTGTCGTAATCACCTTGGGCTCATATCTTGTGACTTCCAGACAAATGATGCTGTGAAGGCCACTGAATCTAGCCCAGATTTTTCACCACTATTCTCCATTGTATTACCTAAACTACCACCACCCTCTCCAACGATGCAAGTGGGCCCAGAAATACCAGTTGCCACTCCCCGGTCGCCTTCTCCGGAGCCAGAGCCGCCCATATCCTATTTGGGCGGAATGAAACCGCTGATTCCCCCAGCTCCCTTCACTCCATCACACCCGGTATTCCTGCATTTGGCATCTAAGGCCATCGCCAGATCTGAGACTCTTCGTGCCGAGGCGGAAGAACATATCACCCGCGTCGTACAGCGGGAAATGGTTGGAGTGGAAAGTGCTGAGGACGAACTGAGGGAGCAGCTTGAAGCGGTCTGGTTCAAGTTCAAGGCAACCGTCGACAAAATCAAAAAGAGGGATAAGTCCAACACAAGTCCGCACTCATCCGTGCCTCAGGACAATCACGAGGCAGCATCTGACTCACTGACTATTCCCCGAGTTACAGTCCGTGAGTTTGTCCCTGTATCGACTACTCCTGCTAGGGCGATATCCTCATCGGAAAGTCCTCGTGTCTCTGCTCTGTCAGCATCACTCGCTACGTCATCCTTCTATCACCCAAAAGACAAGATGGAACCCCAGCCGTCAGGGCGGGAAACCAACGGGTCAACGCGTCCTCCATCAAGTAATTCAGCTACCTTGGTCCATTCGCCGTCTCGCGAAGGCGGAGTGAATGTCCTTCAATTTCCGCGTAATATTGATGACGCCCTGAACACTGCCATCAGTTTCAAGTATTTCCTAGATCTGGAGGAGGAGATTAAGCGGACGAAAAAAGAACGCATGGAAGAGGTTAATAGGAAATATCAGGCAACCCAAGCGGAGGCTGGACCATCCCAGGATACTGCTATCAATGGAAAGAAGGTAGATGGAAAGAAGCCGAAAGCACACGAGGCTGCTCGGGGAAAGCACGTGCAAGTTGATACAGAAGGCTCCATCGTAGAGCCAAGCGAGAGATCACCAACAAAGGCGGGACGGCATGTGACGTTTGACGTCGAGCCAGAAGTGGTCACCATTAATAATGAAGCTGCGAAGAACAAGGCGGAATTGAATGGTGAAAATGAGCGAGAAGCCCAAGGTACGCATCTGTGGTCATGTTAGTCATTGGGTGGACTAAAAGCGGTTACAATAGATATGATGTTTGAACTCGAGGACGCCGAAGGGGAAAGTTATGAGCAGTCTCCAGGACCGAGACAAACCTTACCCCTTCTGGAACAGCCAGCTGCACGACCTGCACGGCACCGGAAGGTTAGATCATTGACAAGTGCAGGCTTGCCATCATCCCTGTTATCCCTGAGGCCAGTGTCTCTCCCACCACCTTCGCATATCCGACCACCTCGGTCTCGTCATGGCGTCGACTCCTCATCTCACAATGCTATGTTGTCACTTCCCAAGTCATCTATTTTGGACCAGCAGAAGCAGCGCACGCCAAACGACCGTGCGTTGGCTGAGATTCCTGAGGGCGAATTGGACCCACGAGATGCCGTGATACTGCGGCTTGTGGCCGCTGGCACGCCAAGTCATCGTGGTGCTTGGAAACCTGACAGCCAGGCTTGGAAATCTTTCACGCGATCATCAGGAAAGGGTCGAAATGACATAGATACATCTGAAGACGAGGCTGACACGGGTGAGGACAGCCTTGGTTTGGACCCCAGTGAACTGAGCACAGGTGAATCAACGGGGCCATCGTCTGACGGGAGTAGTGATCCCCATCGTACGTTCTCCCAAGGGTTGGGTCTATCTACAAGTTCTGACCATATAATTAGAGCACCAGTTTGACATACCAGGTTCACTGCCTATACCCATAGGCCAATTAACAAACAAAAAGATGCCACTCAGTCTGGCATCCTATCAGCCCAGGACATCGCTTGGTGATCATAGGAGTGCCATCATTCCTCCTTTGGGGCCCAAGTCTCCATCTGCCGCGGCCCTTCGACGAGCCTCCTACGCAGAACGAGATAGACAGCGCGCTATGGACCCAGGCGCGCTGGACTTTGCAGGGCAGGAGGGTGACGAGGAGGCTGGAAGCTCAGAGGAGGAAGTCATAGAAGCAGCCGAAGGTGATATTGGCACTCGAAGTCGTAAGCAAGCCCTGAGGATTCTGCAGAAGAGCAGTGAGGTCCCCGAAGAAGGCATGTGGCGTAGTTTGGCGGCGTAAATGGTGCCGGTACTCTGTCTGCAGCCAACTGGGCCTCTCATCTTTTGCCCCCCCCAGCTCGTTGACTCTTGCGCGCACACGCTTCGAGTTACCCTCATCGAAACTATCCTCATCTTGATACCATTGGATGCATTTTGTTGGTTCGCCGGATGACCACGACGAACTTGGTGGCAAATTGCCGCGCACAAACCAAAGTGACCGATTCCCCGCATACAATGCATATTTTTTCTCGTCGACTCATTCTGGTGTACTCTGGTTTCTTCCCCATTTTAATGTTACTAAGCCACACTAATTGTAGGTTGTGTTATGATCTATCCACTTTCATCCCTCGCTCATTGTTGCAACCCGATCGTGTAACCATTTTCTTTAACCATACCAATGTACAAAGTAGTTGTGTTACATTGCGTAACTTAAGTAACTGAAATAAATCTTGCTGTTCTATTGGTTATTCTGACACCAAGTGCACCTGCGTCCGGCACCGAAATGAACGTTCCTTCTGGAACCTGGTGCCGTATATGTGGTCCACGGACGCCTCAAGCCACATCAAACTGGGAGCTGCCACTTTGACACCGGACACCGACACGGAAGTACGCGCGAAGCGGAGAGGCACGCACGTCAAGTTAATTATTCATGATCTTGACATAGAGTAAATAACAATTGAGCAGCGATTTATGAATTATTGCGGTAGGCACAGCAGAGTCTATGTGTATGAACTAATGCAATTCAAACGCAAATAAGCAGTTAGATAATCTTGACAGCCGAACGCTCTTCACGCAACACCCTCCATCTCTTGCTTCTGGGCAGCCTCGAAGCGACTTAGCGAAGCTTCGACTTTTGACTCGTCTTTCAGATCGAATCCGACTTCATCGTCACCTTCGGGCCCCTTCTCCTTTTCCTCCGTTGTCGCCGGCGCCGCCTCGGGCCCATCTGCAGCACCCGCAGAAGCAGTAGAAGTAGCTCCGACTCCAATCTCCTTAGCCTCCTCTTCGCATCTCATGCATGAGCAGGCGAATCTCCACCCCCTCGCGAGCTCGATCCTCCGGCGCCTACGACACTCGACCGCGCTCTCGCCTTCGTGTCGCACCGCGTCGACGTATGCGATGGTGAGTTCGTCACCCTTTTTGAGGTCTCTCTCGGCAATGAGGTGCAGCTGGGCGGTGCCCTCTGGGAAGTCAACCCGCGTGTTCGGTCCACATGCATGAGAGAGGTAAGATGAAACGGTGTATATGGCTGATCCGATTTGGCGTTGCGTGCCGATGGGCGTACGGGTCTTTTCGGCATCTTCGGGACGTTGCTTTGATTCAGGCTATAAGGTGGAGGCACGTCAACACTGATAAGCCCATGGAAAAGTAGTGCGCCTGACCTTATCGTCGCGGCCGCCGTCATAGGAAACCCCATATGCGTTGTACGCCATTTTTCCAAGGAGGGTTGCATGACGTTCGTCGGTGACAAACTGCTCTAACCCAGGAAGGGCAGTTTCAAGAACTTTACCAAGGAGTTTTGCTCCATTTGGCTCAGGTACTACTTCGAGGTACCTTAGGCGCTCGATATGGTCTGTTAGGAGGTACTCTCCTCCTTCTGCGTCTGTGAAATCGTTCTTGGCCCTTTCTGCACCCGCGACGCTGCCGCGCGCGGCGGTTTGCACCATCTTGTTCGTTTCAATTGCCACCTGGCGGGCGATGAACTTGGCGACCAATAAGGGCGCGGCACGACCATCATTCCTAATGTAGTCGACGAAGGCGGCTTGGGCATCCTTGCGCTGCTCAGGGGCGGTACCGGGGATGGGCCCTGCTGGAAATTCGGGTGGTAGAGGCGGGTCGAGGGTGAAGAGAAGTTCATGGGATTGATTTTTGGCGTCCGTGAGGCATTCTTCGGAGCAGTATGAAGACCCGAGGGGGTTGTGGGTTTCAGGAGGCTTGACGATGGTTGAGGGATCAAGCTTGCGTAGACAGTGTGAACAATATAACCCAGCGGCCTCCAGATCTGGGTCCAGGGTGGTGACGATGGGATATTCCTAATTGGGCAGAGAACATGAAAAACGTGTGGGACCATAAGGGGAAAAAATAGGCGAAACCTTGTAGATGATGCTTCCGGCTTTGACGTCTTCGGTCAACACGAGGACGTTGCGCGTTGTTTCAGATCCGGGAATAGCTTTTTGCTGGGTAGAAACGTTTGTCCATTTGGGTGGGAAGAAGTCGTAATAGCCTGAATAGGTAAGGCGCAGGCTAAGTACGCGTTCACTTTGAGCGCTCGCTGGGACGTACCTTCGATTTGTGCCTTAACCTACGGGAACCCAGGGACGGAAAGAAAAGAAGCATATATTAGATGATGTTCTCAGATTCGGGAGTGAAAAAGCAAAATTAGGAATGTGATGTGAATGATTAGCTCCTGGTTATGCCCTACGAATGACAGCGTACTATTCTCCCCCCTCTAGCCTCCCGACGGAGAAAAACAAGACAACATCACGTGTCCGTTAGGTATCATGCAGGGGTTTGTATGCCTGGGTCAGTGATTTTGTCCCATTCTTGTGACGAGGTGTCGGAAGGGGGGCTTCCTCTCGTCGGACTTGTCTCCACATCCACACTCTCCGATAACTCATCGTTCCCTTGAGCAGTCGGGGGAGCATCACTCACATTGAGATTTGTCAGTTCCATGATGATCTAAATGAAAGTGAGAGTCGGGTCTATGAAAGAGGGACGAGTAGCATGCCTTAAACACGGGTTGTGGGACTGTCTTTTGATAGATCATGATCAGTTCAACAGGGGAAGGGTACACCCTGAGGGCCCGGAAGAATGACAATGCCGCTGGAAGGTGGAAGTCTGGACCTGTAAAAGGAAACATGAATTCATGTTTTATCGATGAAGGACTGCAGAGTGTCATACCTTGCTGCGCCAGTTGTTCACCGATTCCAACATGCTGCATGAAATATGCCTCCTTCTCCTCTGGTGTCTTTGGAGATTCTTCGTTTTTGACCTGCTCAAGAGCCTCGCGCAGCATCTCTGGAGTGACCTCTTTTGAGCTAGGAGCGCCGAGAGCCTCCTTGGATTCAGCGAGAACCTTGTTCACGCGCTTTTTCTCCTTGCCTATCCGAGGCGCTGGTCAAATAGAAAGTTGAACATGTGGGGCTACATACGGAGCTTTTTGCGGAACTCTACATCATTTCTCCGCTTATAGTCAAAGTAGGCTGCATATGCAAGGAGACCACCAACAATAGTCAAGCCCGCGACGGTGAGGGCGCTGGTAGTTGATCTGGAGGATGGGGTCATGGAGCGAAGACACGAAAGCTCTGAGCGTCATTTTGACACCTTGGGAAGTTTTATACCATTACATAATCACACTAGTGCCAGAGGCACAATGGAGGTACAGCACGTTGGCAACACGAGTTTCTTTCTTAGTAAATGGGGTCAAGGAGGTGAAAAATTGGGAGAATAATCCGGAATGTTGGAGGAGGAAGAGAGCCAGAAAGAAAAGAGAGAATTGGCCTCAAATCAGTGAGAATTTCTGTTGACGCTCAGCTTGCGTCTCACCCCCATCACCTCATGAACGCCGACGCCGGCCCACCCTTATCCCTTCTCAATTCCCCGTCTGCCGCCCCGACTCACCTTTCGCAAGACGTTTCTAGTGCCGGTTCCACCTCTTTCGACCCCACTGCTTCTCCTCACCCCACAGAAGATGCCACTACTCTCACATCACACGAACATACCGACCGTTCACAATTACTGTCCCAATCAGAGCTGAAGGAGGAAGGCGAGGTCCTGCTGGACCAGGTAAATGGCCAGATAGATTTGCTTGACCACTCGCCGGAGGCTTTGGTCGGGTCCGACGAATCGGGTAGACAATTGGCCGAGGACAGTCAGGAATGGCTGCCTGAGGGTGACCCCGAACTGAAACGCGTGAAGGTACGTTTTTAACTAGCCCCCCCTTCTTTTCAATGTGTCGACCATGTGAGGGAAGCTATCCGCGTGGCCCGTGTACCCCCCACTCGTGTTTCGGAGAGCTAACGTCTATTCATCACCTTAGGTTTATGAACTCATAGGATCGCGCTGGGTTGACCAAGGTACCGCGTTTTGTTTCGGCCAAATCTCCGAAGACACCAACGAGGCTCTCCTTGTTGCTCGCGCTGAACGGAACTATGAGGAGATCATTCTGTCTACCACTATCAGAGCAGAGGATGTTTATCAACGGCAGCAAGGTATCCCACCAATTTACCTCACTACTCCTTTATTCGCTCTTCTTACCCCGGCACAGAGACACTCATTGTTTGGACCGAACTGGACGGTGTCGACTACGCTCTCAGTTTCCAGGACCCAGAAGGTTGCGCAGAAGTGTGGAATTTCATCCGAGAAGTTCAGCGCCATATGAATGCTGGAGGTGCGCAGCTTACCATACCGAGTCTGGACATGCTGTCGGACTGTATTTGTAGACAACCAAATTACCATATCTTCCTCTCCAACCATGGGCTCTGACCCATCGTCGATTACAACAGCATCCATCATTCGTTCAGGCCAGCTTCCTCAGCCTCAGCTCGGAATTATCGGAGAGATAGAACGAGCCATCAAAGCACTATCCCGTACCCCACCTATTAAGGAAAGAATGTGTGAATACATTATGCAAGAGGTGAGTCGATTGCTCCCTACTTCGTCTATTTCTCTATTGTATATGAATCGACTTGTCTTCTACAGGAATATATTAAGGGTCTGATTGACGTCATGAATACTGCAGAAGATCTAGAGAGCCTAGAAAACCTCCATGCACTATGCAGCCTCATGCAGACGATTCGTACGCATCCCTCTCGTAAGCAAGAATGAACGGAGATCAGCTGACTTCATTTGCAGTTATGCTTAATGATCTCGGACTTTACGAACATATCCTGGATGATGACATCTTCTTTGGAGTTGTTGGCATGCTCGAATGTATTAGTTTTCACCTCCTTCCAACCCTTCAATTCTTAATATCTTTATTTAGATGATCCCGAATTCCCGGCACATAAAGCAAATTATCGCGACTTTCTGCACAATACCTCCCAATTCCACCAACCCATCCCTATCCGAGATCCTCAAGTACAACGCAAAATTCACCATACTTACCGGCTTCAATTCCTGAAAGACGTCGTCCTTGCACGAGTGCTCGACGATTCCACCTTCAACGTGCTCAGCTCATGCATCATATACAATCAAATAGACATAATCGCGCACGTACAACAAGATCCCAATTTCTTGCGAGATATCATGAAGTTGTTTGTCGATGAAGAGATGTTAGGCGGCGCACGCGAGGCTAGCGGCCCAGCTGGCAGAAAACCCGGCACGGGACAGCCCCAAAATCCACAGGCTACCCAGCAGCACCCAGTTATCATTAACCTGAATCCTGATGGGGACGGAGAGAAGGATTTGACAGCTATGGACGTAGACCCAAAAACTTCCCTTGCTCAGCCCAGCAACGGGGTCAATGGCACGACTAACGGAAGACCTGTAAACACCGCCCCAAGCAGACGCACCTCGTATGCGTTTGCACCTCCTGATAATATGAACACGGAGGAAGTAAACCTACGAAGGGAGGTCATCCTTCTCGTCCAGCAGCTATGCGTAATGGGTAAAAACGTTCAGCTACCCGCCCGCATGGCCCTCTTCCGCTCGCTTGTGGACAGAGGTATCCTGTTTGCTGTCCAGTGGGCATTGGGCCTACCAGAGAAGGAAGAGGCGAACAAGGTGATGATTAGCGCAGCGGGGGAGATATTGTCAGCTTTGCTAGATCACGACCTAAACGGTGTACGTGGGCACGTCCTTAAGCAGGTGATGGTCATTGAGAAGGAGCGAGAGGCAGGGAGAAAGGGTGCAGACAAGGCTGAGACAATATTGGAGATGGCGTGTAGGTTGATGGCCACGAGTCGGGAGTTCGCCGTACAGAGTCAGGTTGGTGATGCTCTCAAGGCGTGGATGGAAATTCCATCCACGGAGACGCCGAGTGCACCATCGGAAGCGAATGTGAGCGTAAGATGAGGTCAATTAGGGGTTCAATCAAAACTGATCTTTTGCTTTCAGCCACTAGCAGCACGGCCACCACCAAGAAAAGATGATCCAGGAACCGAACGGTATATGGAGTATTTCTATAAACACTGTGTCCACATTCTTTTCCGGCCACTCCAAAACTTATCTGAATGGAGAATCATCACGGGTAAAAACAGCTTTCCCCCTACATGGTATCGTACGTCCCCCTGAACATTATTCATTTATAGAATCCGTCTTGGTCCTCTCACGTGAAGAATCAAACCGCTTCGTCTACCTGTCCGACCTGTTGTTTAATTTCCTGCAACAACATAGCTTTCGCAGTAGTTTCTATGTCTTGACCACATATTTAATGTCTCGCCTAGCCACGCTCCTCAAAGCAAGGGACAAACATCTTCGGCATGGTAAGCATTCCTTTCTATTGCGCGGCCATAACTTTAGTTACCGCGAATCTAGCTGCCTTCCGAATATTTCGGCTATTGCTCAAGCAAAACAACCCGCCCACGCTTAAACAAATGTTGAAGCTGGATGTCCTACACCCTATTCTGGAGCTGACCCTCCAAGAGTCCCGGAGAGATAATCTGCTGAGTTGTTCATGTCAAGAGTTTTTTGAGAACATGCGTCGGGTTGGTGTTCATTTCCCACTAGTAACTGATTGTGTCATGTGTCTCATTGAATCCATCATTCGTCTTTGTGGCGTTTCCTCCCTCGCCCTACTACCATTTAACAGGAAAATATGAAGGAGGTGATCCACTTTTGCATGACCAAACACGAATCTCTGATTCGCCGCTTGGCTGAATCTCCGCTTAGCGGTCAACGGTTCGAAATGTTGATACGCCGGTACGAGATGAACAATGAACCACTACCACCTCCTGAGGAGCCTAAAGCTGAAAAGTACGTCATCCGCCGCCGTGCTAAGATCATAAGATATATCTCAACTCCTTTCAGACCCGCTGATCCTCGTCCCTGGCCAGGAGCGTCACGGATACCTGATGAGGAAGAGGAGAGTTACTTCAATGGGGATGACGACGATGACGAACTAGGGTCACCTATGAGTAGCTTACAGCAGCGCCCACCTCAGCGCCCACTATCGCCATCGGTGCCAGTTTCCATATCACTCAAGCGAAAGCGACGTCCAGCAATTGGAGGTGCAACCAAGGGCTATCGAACCCCTCCACGCGTGCCTTCCCTGGCTCCACTGGTCGACTATGGCGAAGACGAAAACGAAGACTCGACGGCGGATTCCTCTCCCCGTTCAGCTCCTCAATCTCCCTCCTTATCACCATCTCTTCTGCCCTCTACTCTCCCCACGACTTCGGACGGACTGTCCTCTCTTCCAAAACTCAAGCAAAAACAGCCCTTTACGCCCCCGCCCCCAGCAATACCTCCTCCGCCTCTGCGGTCAAAAGACGAAGACGACGAAGACGACAACCTTCTGGAAGCCCTAGCCCGTGCAAGATCGCGGCCCCAAACACCAACCCCTGGGATGATGGCGTCGACCATGGGACTCATGCGCCCAAGCGAAAAAAGACGAAGAAGCCTAGAGGAGCATGACGAAGATGAAGGCTTTGAGAGGCTTAGTAAAGCCTCAAAAAAGATGGACGGCCCGAGTTCGCAAAAAAATACGAGTGCAAGCCCTGGCTATCGATCACCAATATCGCTCGCCAAAGAGTTGGGCGCATCCACGGGTGCAGCACAGCCAGGGAAGGTGGACACATGCTCAACGCCGGCGATGTCAACAAGACCGGCGTTGGTGCGAACAAAAGGGGGTGATGAACCGCCCAAACAGCGGTTCAAGCTGAAGATTGGCGGTGCCAGTCTAGCAGCCGTCACCTCTCCTTCTCCATCTGCCCAGTCAGAAACGGACGCAAAAGACGGGGACACAGGGTGAATTTAGAATGTTTGCTTTTCCGGTATACATACCGTTGTTTCGCCTGTCTGTTGTACATGATTGTACGCTTGAGGCATACATTAATGTTACATTACATATCCTCCACTGTTATTTACAGGCCATCAAATGCATCAGCGTTAACTTAAAACCTTGTGTTGTTTCTTACGGGTGTTTTGTACAACAAATAAACATTTGCAATCTACATTGGCACAATTATCGTAAATGACTCTGTATAGAAATGTGCTCCTTGCGAGCCAACTAAGTACGGACATAGTATTGGGTAATTGATATATACTGGTGTGATGCAGCAAAAAGCAAAGGAAGCAAAGTGTACGTATCGGTGATCGATTACGGGCAGCACGAATGGGACCAAATCATAGATAATAAACAAAAGGATGGCAGTGGGGATGAATGGAACACACAAACAACAGGTCCAAGCCAATATAAAGCGCGAGGTGGAAATGGAAATACGTGAAAGTTTTGTACGACATACCAGAGGAGCAGAGTGTATCGGGGGTAAAATATGGCGGCGTAATACATAGATATAGTGCGAAGATGACGAAGGAATCTTGCTTCGAATGCGATGCATGTATTGTGGCAATTTGTGTGACCTTGGTGCATGCGGAATGTGCAAATGGATGTAGTTGATAAAAGGAAAATACGAAGACGCCGGTGGCCGACCCCGCTTAACCGGCCCTAGCAGCTTCTAAATTAGCAGCGGGGGTTGAGATGACGCTGTGAAAATGCTGTTGTACATTATGCGAGTTGGCCGAATGTAGGTCATCCGAAGGAGTAATATGGTCGGGTATCATGGGCTGCGATGTGCTCGGAAACCCAAAGGGGGCGAAGCTCATTGGAGGATTGTATGGATTTAAGATGTTTGAAGTAGAATGTCGTGGAATAACAGAGCCCGCAACGTGTTGCGAATTCGAGGGGGAAGACGAAATGAATCTCGGAGGAGGTGACGCGAGGAAGGAATTTCCAAGAGCACCGTGTGCAACGTTGCTGGAACCAGAAGGTGATGACACTGTATTCGCGTCGCGTCTTACAACAACTGGTTTGGACTGCAGCGAGTCATCGCCGAGCTTAGATTGCAGAATGTCAGCAGCATGTAGAGATTGCTGCTGTTGCAATTGACCACCAGCGCCTGTCGGCGTACGAACTCCAAGCGGATTTTTACTGTACGAAAGTCGGATTCCAGTGCCCTTTACAAGGCCATTCAGCGTCTGGCCGTTAAGATTGTGGAGTGTCTTAGTCGCAAAATTGACATCTTCGAACTGCAGTTCGTACGTCAGTCGATAGGGTATGAGAGTAATAGACCGGGACTAACTTCAACAAAGCACATGGGTCCATTGTTCTTCTGGCGAAAGCACAAACGACGGAAACCGAGTTGGGTAGAGAACAAACCCCGTAACCTGTCTTCCAAATGCTCGGCGCCGCTGGGCAAGTTGCCGACGTACAACGTATTGATCTACTCACTAGATTAGCGCCACGACAATCCCAAACGGTATCATTATACGCACGGGAGGGTTTTGGTCAATGCTCCGTCCGGCGTTAGAACTAGTGTTCGACGCTGGAGAAGGGAGTTGCGGAGACGTGTCACCAGTAGCTGTCGTCAGGGAAAGGCCATTCGATGACTTCGCTCCTTCACCATCGGCAGCGTTGGAGTCTATAAGACCACCAGGTCTAACACCTGGGGATATGGGCCCGGAAGACTGGCGTTGTTCAATGGTCAGGACACCATTATCCAGAGATGACGCTGACAACTGGGCTACACTAGGAGATGTGGAACGAACGGAGGATTGCTGAGTGTTGGCCGTCTGGAGATTATCCCAAGGTCCAATCGTTTCATCTTGTTGTGGCACCAATCCATTGGCGAGGACACCATTAGCACTGCCGCCTGTGCTAAGCGATGACCTCATGATGTCGGCATACGAATGGGAGGAAAAGGTATTGAAGGGATCAAATGATGAAAGCCCATTTCGCGGTCGGACCTCCTTATCCCTTCGCCTCTCACGATCTTCGTCATCCATACGTGTTCCGCGAATGGACATCGATGCAAATCCCATGGAACTAGCAGAGCTTTCTCTTCGTCTTGCTTCGTCCTCTTCCCTCTCGCGTAACAGGCCGAGACCAGGCTCATGTGTCAACGTCTGGTTGATGCGGCCAAGTCCAAGTCCGGAGGGAGCGCTCAAAGAGTCAGCACCATTCGCAATATAGGGGTCAGAACCATGACCGAAACCATTGACGGAGGACTGTTGATAAACGCTGAAAGTGGTTCCTATTCCAGACAAGTTGGTTGCTCCATTGGTCATGGTAGGCGCAGAGTTGGTAGCTGGCATCGTTCCCACTCCTCTCTTTGTGTGCAAATTTTTCTTCGCCATCTCGGCTTTCAAGACGGCTCCTTTCTCCATATCAATTCTCTTGCCCTGGAGGAGCTCCTTTGCGGAAACAGCTTCTTGTCTGGTGCGGAATTTGGCAAATCCGATGATTTGTTTGCGTGGCGGTGCACTTCCATTGTTCCCAAATTGGGCAACACCTGATGACTCATCGCCAGGCCAATTGCTATCACGAGAACCTTCTATTCCTCCCTGGTTGGGGGCAAGGACGCTGAACGGATCACTTGATCCTCCGTATAACCGGCTGGCGTTAGCGGCATAGTTGGTATTGTCTTTATTAGGGATCTTCAGGGTGGCAGCCTCAAAACCTTGGGAGAAAGTAAACATATTCTGAAATTCACGCTCCTGCCCACAGTTAAGATAGGTATATGAACACAATGGAGCGTACTCACCTGCATATCGTCCGGGAAGCCGACGACGAATATCGTGCTGATCTCTTCCTGACCAGGCACCGTCGCGACACCGGATGCAGCGGAAGCGGAATTCGGAGGTAAGCTGGCATTGCCATTGCTCAAACTGCTTGTCATGTGAAGAGGCATGTTGGCAGGGATGTGAGGTCCAAAAGGTGTTTGCGATGTCAGCTGCATCCCAGAGTACTGTCCCTGGGTGTTAAAGGATTTGCCGGTATTCGTATGCTGCACAATGTTGCTCTTTGTGCCAAGGTTGGCCATTGAGTGGGAAGACGGAAGGGCTGGATTTGAGTGCCCATATGAGTCAGGGAACGGCTTATAGTTCCCAGATTGTGGAGCAAAGTCATAACCAGGCGAGGCCTGGGAAGGAGTAACGCTGAATGCATCAGAGCTATTCTGATAGTAGTTTTCTCGATATTGAGGCGCAAGAGAAGGGTTGGTGATATGACGTTGGCGCACCGCGTTGACGGGGAACGAAGAGAAAGGGCGGAAAGAATTGGCATCGTAACCATTTGGTTTTGTCTGTTGCTTGGACGGATCCATGTCGGGGATAAAGTCATAACTATTGGGATTAAACATGTTCGCAACAACGCTATTTTGGGGATTCGTCATCGCATACATAGAATCCTGGTTAGAAGACATGGACGTCGAAAAAAGCGAGTTGCTATTAACTGGAGAATCTGGATGGTTTAGAAGTTGTGAGTTGTGAGAAAGATGGAATGGAACGGTCGGGGAGCCTGCAGAGGAGCTGGGCGATGAACCGTATGAGCGCGGCGCGGCGTGGTCGGACTCAGAGGATGAGATAGGCTCTGAGTCGGCTTGTTCGTCTAGAGAATCTAAAAGGGACTTGTTGATATAGTCCTCGTCGGCTTGGTGGGACAAGTGAGAAACAGTGAAGGCAGCCAGTGTGGGCGAGTCTTTGATTGATAAATAGACAAGAGGCAATACAGGCTTTGAGCGGTGGGTTCAGAACATCAACCAAGGGGCCGCAGTAAAGGGGAGGGAGGCGCAGAGGTACGCGGCGAACAATGGAGGAACGAGCGTTTGGGCGAACGGGTTTGTTAGAGGATTGGAAGGAAGAAGCGGTGTGCTCTGGGGCGGGTAAAGTAAAGCGAGATGGGTTAAAAGTAGAAAGGTTGGGGGTTAAACGGCGATGGTCGTTGTCTAGGTCGACGGGGAGACGTGTGCAGCCGTCCTGGGAGGGAAGCGATCGAGAGGGTATGTGATGAAGGAAGTCGGACGGTCCCGAGCCATGCCTGTCACATCTCATCACATTTGTTTCCCACGCACGGACCCATCAACAATAAACCTTATTATCACGTGTCCGGCCTCTCGGCATGTGTGTCATTGCTCCTCCCTTGAAACGTGAATGTACACGCAGCGCAGTGCCTCGCCACGGAGAGAGGTAAAAAGGTTGAACACCACTCACAAAGAGTTAACCTATGTCTCCTTTCTTTGTTCTCTGTGCAGGAATAAATGCCCACGGCTCAGCCTTTGGATGACAGAACGAGGCTGTGCTAGCTGATTCGGATGATCAAGCATGTATCATGTCAGCTAGACGTTGTGCCACGTAGGGCGGCGCCAAAAGTAGAGAGGCGGAAAGTTGGTTGTGGTTGGGAGCACAGTGAGAGAGGGGAAGGATAAGGATCAGTGGAAAGCAACACACGCGAGAACCATGCGTCATCGGTTTTAGTTGTCAAAAAATGATGGACCCAGTCGGGTGAATAAACCATGGTGACTTGTATATTAATTTTTAGCAATATTCACTTCTCCGGCACAACGGCCGACTGCACATATTGTCACATTTTTCTCGCTTACTGTCGGTGTGCTGTCATCTACACCGTTCCCAAGTCATTTAATATATGATATTCCATTAAGCTATCATCAAAAGTACACAGGAGATATCGCATTCAGGACGCCAACAAGATCCTAAGTTCCAATCAGCACAACGCCTCAGCAACAAGCAATAACCTACCACGCACGCTGGCGATGCAGCTATCGAAGATACGCCACCCATCCTGACTCCCGTAACTTGTCAATTATGGCGTCCAACACTGCTTTGAGAGCAGCTGCCAAACCGATGGCAGCCAGACGCATCATCTCTACTCCATCCGTGAAGGTAATAATCGCAAGCCACACGAAAACTCCAAGCAACAACGTGCTCCAGAAACGATCAAGCGCTCTCGCATCTGCCAACGAATGGTCCACGGCATGCCCGGCCGGAATGAGTAAACCGAAGGTTATCCGTTCACCACCAGGCGTATTTCTACGGTGATGGCGATGAGGATGGTGGTACTGTGGCAAGCTTGGATTGGCGGGTGTGCCGACGGGGACGGCGCCGTAGCTGTCCTGCGCCTGAAACCGATATGGCGGCGGTTGGTTGTAATTGTAACTACTCATTGATTCTAGTAGTAACTGAAGTCAAAACGAGACGGTAGGGTGGATGTGACCCCAGGACGTACCAGATAGATTGTGGAAGAGCCAAGAGAATGGCTCAGTCCACAGCAGAAGGGAACACCACACCAAAAAGGGATATAAGTTTATAGGCATGAATTTCCATTAGGTATGCTAAGATACACCTGTGACTCAGATGCCATTTGTTCCCGCCTATATACGTCTAGATGAGAAGTTTCCAATGAAAGTATGCTCTAGTTTGATAGATAAATGAGTGTTTGCTAGAGTGGATTAGGAGTTGACACAGAAAAGGTGAAACTATGTATAATGATTATGTACAAACCTCCAGCAGGAAACGACGCCACATCTAGAGGTGGTAAAACCCTTCGAACTGTTCATCACCGTCTACCAGGAGCTCGTTTACCATCGCTTTCAAACAACAGCGCCTTGGGCCCCTTTCGTGCCATGGCCCATAAGAACACCAAGATGATCACTACAAATTGGAGCCAGAGCCAAAGCTCTAGCATAACCTTCCCGAAGCCTTGCTTTTCCCTTGATGCCACACTTTGCGGCGAAGTTGGATTCTCGATACCCGGCGTCGCATCTTCATACAGGGAGGCAACGCTCGTGCGTCCGCTAGACTGGGCAGGCGAATTGGCACCCTCCTCTGCCGTCATGGCAACCTCTGTGCCGGGAGATGCTAAGCCTTCAACAACAGATTCAAAAGCTTGTGCCAAACGCTGAGAAACACCTAGGGACGCTGGTGAAGCCTCCTGCTGTGGCTCTGGAATATACTCAGGGGCTCCGACTAACGAGTAACTGAATCGCCCTTTGACCCAGCGGTCAGTACGAGAGCGCACGGTTTGGGACATCCGGTAGTATCGGGGTGACTGCAACCCTGGGGACGTGAATTCTAATGTTGGACGGTTGTCCATTGCAGGCGTAGCAGGAACCTCATTGACGGCCCCCTCCGGATGCAACAACAGGCTGTTTCCTCGCGGAGCCAGAGACGTTGGTGTAGGCGGTGCCTGGCTATCTTCAACATTGTGCATCACTTCTGCAGGTGTGCGATACGCCTGCAAGTTTCCTGGAGAAGGAGAAGGAGAAGGTGGAATGGATATAATGGAGGGTAGTTTGGTGCTGAGATCAAATATGCTAGTGGATCTGAGGTGGAAATTGTTACCGTCGCCATGCTCTGCATCCAGCGCATTGCCAAGCTCAGATTGAAGAGTTGGCAGTAAAGGCGATGGCTGCCTTAATTCTTCTGTGGCCGCATCGAGGCTTAGTAAAGAGAGCGCAGGGGATACGAATGCTTCATGGAGCGAAGAACACGAATGATGCCTGCCTACGTTCGGCGAAGGTGGGAAGGGCACAGGTAGGTATATCTTGTTTGTCGAGGCAGTACTTTCTACGGTCACTGCCCTGGCAGCTTTGGTATCAGTGCTACCCAATGTCCGGCGGCGATTTCTTCCGGGACCATATCTCTTCTTGGCTGAAGTACTTCGGAGGGTCCGATTTTCGACCAGTTGCGAAAAACTGTGGAATCTTGTCAATCCAGTCCGGTCATCATCACTGTCGCTGGCATCTTCCACTTCGAATGGTGTGCCAAGGGAATGATAAATCTTGCCCATCTCTTTGGTTTCATTCTGAAACGCTTGGAGCTGTTTCGTCGTCTCCGCCTGTTGCTCGATAATACGAGCATTGGCTTCTTGGAGTTCCGTCATCTTGTCCATAAGTTTGTTTATAAGAGCAATCTCCGGCTTGTCAGCTGGCAAACCTGTCGACAACTCTTGCTGAGGGGCAGCTTTCGAAGGGAAAGGCGATGACACTGAACGAGCGTCAGCATCGTCAGATCCCGGAAACGGCACAGACGAATTCGACCTTCGACCGGGCGTCATGAACGAAAGACCGGGAGAAGGGCCACCAAACATTGATCCTTCAGGCGCAAAACTTCTCACCTCCGTCTCCTCGGAAGCCTGGCCGAGATTCCTCAACGCCTTCATTTTAGCTTCTCTCTCAAGCTTTTTCCTAGCGACAGCGTTGATAACTTGCTCAGAATTCCAGCCACGCTTAGTCTTTTCCTCTAACTCTTCGCTCCTCGCCTGGGTCTTCTCTAGTTCCTCTCTCAACTCTGCGATTTCCTTTTCCAACCGCTTTAAATGGCGCCGCCCGGACTGGTCGGCATGGCTGGATTCGTGTTCAAGCTTCTCCAATTTCTCCAGTAACTCTGCATTTTGGTCGGCAAGGTAAGCTACGTCGGCAGCAGACATCGATAGTCGCTGAGACGGGCGTTGCCCGAGATTGGATCGAGAGAGGTCGGACAACCTTTCGGGGGTTGAGTGACTGTAGGTGTAGTACCCACGGGTGGGAGTACTGAACAATGGCGGCAGGGTCGGCAAAGGAGAAGTAGTCTCTTGCGGGGACTCCGTCTGCTGGAATGGTACCGAATGGGTTTGGTGTGCGCCCCGGAGAGCAGTGGCGTCCCCGTATGATGTTCTCCCTGCAACAGACGTGCCACCTCCTTCATCTGCAGCGTAGCACGAAAATAGGAATTTGGAGAAGAAAACCCCAAATCAATGACAAAAAAGAAATCAGCTGAAAGCTGAGCGGGTAAAATTTAAAAAAAAGCGACTAGACTAACCATGTTCGCGTTCTCTAAAGATATCATGCGCCTCATCGAGAGTTTCTGATGTCAACATCGGTTCTCCCCAACCAGGAGATCCGTCATCCTCACTGTCCATCACCTCGTGTGAGTAGCGTTGGTCGTCATTGGCAGCGCGTAGGCCCCACAAGTCATCACTGTTCATTATGTCCACCTTGCCAATTCGGCTGGACAAGACCTCTTCGGTTGTAGAGTGCGGCAAACTTCTGCCTCCACCGAAAGAATCTGTGTACGAGGGCGGCGGGCTGGATGCGCTCGGTCTGAGCCGTTGGTTGGTAGACGTCGAACGGCGAGCTTTTGCAGGAGGGCGGGGCCTTGGCGTCTCACTTCTTGCGGTTAGCATGATTTTATGGTATCGCCAGTGGTAGATAATGGGCGTTAGATGTTAGAATGGGAATTAGGAGCGTAATGAGAGGATGTAGTCTGCTGGGGATTATATAAAAGAGGGAAAGCGGAGGCTAGCTAGTTGGGTTCCGATTCCAACCAGACCTGGTTCGTCAGCCACGACGCGCCAGTCGGTATCGCAACGGCTTATGGTATGAACAAGCTAGTGGGAAGAGCTATTAAGAAAAGGGAAGTCAAACCCCAAAGTCCCCATCAGCAGGTGGCGTCGCTTAGGTCAAGAAGCCGCTAGGTTTACCCCAGGTTCATCAGAATTACCCAATAACAAATCGAATGAGTTTGATGCAACTATGGTACAGTACAAATGGTATCACTAATGCAATCCCTTCAATTCTGTCCGCCAGCATTGTTAGTGGTGCTGTTCATGGACGTCTGCCCGAATGTAAAAGCAGGCGTTGTGGTTGATGGCCCTGAAGTGTTACTGCCAGATGCAGACTGTGCACCTAGCATTCCAAACGCCGGAGTTGCGTTAGGCTTCGGAGAGGACATGCTACCAAAGGTAAATTGTCCACCTGAAGGTACCCCGAAAGTGGGCAGTTGTGAGTTGGACGTAGAGCTAAGGCTCGACTGCCCACCCATAGATGTTCCAAAACTGGATGGCACGGTGTTTGTAGTCAAGCCGAAGGTTGACAATGGCTGGCTGGTGGCAGGTGCTTGGAAAGCAGTTTGCGTTGCGTTCGTCATTGGGTTGAACGTCGACTGCCCGGCTCCACCTGATCCCGGAGTAGATGTTGGCGTAAACTTAAACAGCGACCCTGCTGCCTCGGGGGTCAAGGTATTAACTGTTGACGGATTGGGAGCAGCGCCTTCTGACGCCTTGCTAAGAGTATTAACATTATTGAATCCAAAAGAGAACTTCGGGGTCGAGGTTGATGTGGTCGTTGAGGTTGAGACTTTCGGCGCGGGAAAGCCAAATGCCGTAGGCTTGGATACGTCAAAAGCATTGGATGCCGGTGCGACACTGGGCATTACTGTATTTGGGATGGGGGGTTGAGGGGGTGTGAACGCCGATTTGACAGTTTCTGCAGGTTTCGCTGTAAACGTATTGGCTGAGCCGGCCGCCTGTCCACCCAACCCAAGTGTGCTGGTACCGATGCCAGACCCGAAACTGAGGGATCCAAATGGGGAAGGCTTCGCGGATGCATCTGATGTTCTTGGCACTTGCGCAGTACTAAAGGCGGAGAAGCCCTTTGCTTTGTCGTCACCACCGGTATTAGTCGCACTGGTTGATGGGGCATTGATTTGGGCGTTTCCAAAGCCGGAAAAGGCGGGCTTGGTATTACTATCAGTTGAATTCCCGAAGCCAGAGAAGGAAGGCAGAGCACTTCTGCCATTCAATGCGCTTGTATTTACAAGAGCAGGTTTGGAGTTTGTATCACCCAGTGTGCCAATACCGCTAAAGGTAAAGGTCGGTTTGCCGCCTTGGGAACCGCCACCCTCTACCTTTGTGGTGATAGTATCCCTGGGTATGGGTGCCTGCGGCAGAGAACTGTTGCCGAACGCATTACTCGGGGGCCCGAAAGGGAATGTAGGGGCCGAAGAACTGGCAGTAGCCGCTGGCGAGCTAAACGCGGGGGCACTTTCTGTAGCCGGCCCGGTTGGAGGCTTAAAAGAGAAGATGTTACTGGCTGCCGGTTTCGAAGAGTCTACCGTAGTGGGTCTAGGAGCGGCACTTGTAGAAGAAGGCTTATTTGGGAGCTTGAAATCGAACTTCATCGTCGACGAGCTTGTTTCAGCGTTGGATGGCGTGGCGGCCATCGTAGCGCCAGTGGAAGGCTGCGCGGATAGAATCGAAGTGGACGTTTGGGGAGGGAAGAACGATGATTTGGGTGGTTCGCTAGGCTTAGCAAATGAAAATGTCGTCGAAGGCTGTGATAACGATCCGGATGAACTATCAGGTGCAACAGTCTGTAGCCTGGATAGCAGGGATACACCAGCGCCGGGCCCACTTTGCTGCCCTTGCTTCTGCTCCGAGGTAATTGGTGCTTTGGAGAAGGAGAAGACGGGAGCCGAAGACGTAGCAGAGGGCGTGCTCGTGGCTGATACTTGAGGCTGAGTGAACGGGGAAGGCTTGGGCTGCTCGGTAGACTTGGTGCTATCTTCAGTTGGCTTAGGTACGGGCAAAAATGGAGTAGGACCAGGTTTGGAAAAGGAAAACGGAGTCGCGGCCGGCTGTGTAAGAGGGAACGATGGTGTCTTATTTTCTGTTGGTGTCGTTGTCTTTTCAGACGGCTGAGGGAAGCCTGTGGGCAATGTAAATGGCGAAGCCATCGTCATAGGAGGCTTAGCAGGGTCTTGGGCCGGTTCAATTGGTTTTGTAAAGAAATTCGGTACTGTACCCTGAGCTGGTTTGTCTTCAGCGGGCTTCGTGATGGTTATAATGGGGACAGGTGTGGCAGCCTTTTCCTTCTCTGCTTTTTCTCGTTCAACCCGTTCCTTCTCTTGGCACTCCTTCTCCTGTCGGTCCTTTTCCTCAGCTTCCTTTCTCCGAGCAGCTTCGCGCATTTTCATCATGGCGTTCGCCTCCAAATCTTGTTTCTCCCACTTAGAATATATCCGATGACCAACCCGTGGACTGTTATTGGTGCTATCGACAAGACCAGGCCCCCCGCCAGCTGAAGACAATCGTCCAGAAGCAATTCTTTTGCTTGTTTGGGCTGGATATTGTTGGAAAGGGTTAACCCTCATGGCAACATCGACTGCAATGGACTGCCGACGTGGATCATAGGCGAATTTCCCCTTGCTTACAGGTGTGACCGGGATGTCAGTCGGCGAACCACCATCGGGTGTTGGTGCAGGTGGTGTTGCCGCCGATTTCCACAAAAGACTCTTTCCAACAGGGGATGGAGGAGGCTGGGTATTCTGATAAGCATGTGTTAGCGTATTGATAGCTGAAGGTCAAAGATTAGACACTACCTCAACGTGTGTATCACGTTCCATAGAAGCTTTCGGAGTATCCTGCCATGCAAGCGAATGCCTCGCCTTGGCGTCCTGATACCCCTCCTCCGTGAGCCATGTCTCAACGTACACTTCTAGATTGGCGTCACGATCTGGATGCTGGGAGTCCTCGGGCTAGGAGCAGAACTGAGTACTTACGAACAGGTACGCCAAACCTCACTTACCATGTTATACTTCTGCCTAGCTTTCTTCACCAAAGCTTGCCTAAGCCGTTGACCATTGGGACCAATCTTGTACAGAACACCGTTGCTTGTCCATTCCTCACCAATTTTACGACCCTTGCTTTTTACGGGCGATTCCTCCATAGAAACATCTCCGTCCGTACCGTCCCCCAACCCTCCCTCTTGCTTATTTCTCCTTTTGCGAGAAGAGGCTCGATTATGGTCATGATCGCTCCCATCGTCACTCTCATCGTCCTCGATGCCTCTGTCGCGTTTCTTCCCACGCGTGGCAAGGGCGAGGTCAGATTTCCGCTTGGCGACTGATCTTCGCTTGCGCGACCGCCGCCGTGCCATGGCATCATCTTCGGCCTCCTCCAACTCACTCTCATCCTCATCATCACCACCAAAGGTGGAGCCAGCTTCGTCCCTGTCTCGCTTCTTTCCACGAGAGAGATAGTCGTAGTCTGTGAACCCATCTTCCACCTCATGCTCATCAACTTCCATATCTTCATCTGGAATTTCCTTTTCCAGAGAAACTTTACGAGCTCTCTTTTCCCTTGCTCGTTTTGATACCACGACATCTTCCGCTTCTTCAGCGTCACCGTATTCACGTTTTGAGCCACGTTTAGGCGCAGCTCGCCCCAAGGGCTCGCCATTGCCTTCTCGTGAGCTATTTCCAACGTGATTGTTTTGGTCCGAGTTCGTATATGCGTGACTGCGTCTTTTAGTGTCCCCTTCAAGGCCTTTCTGACCCTTGGAGACACGAACTAACCCTGATATCGGATAGTTTGTCGAACTCACAAGTTCCGTCGCACGAGGATATAACACTTTTCCTTCATTCAAGAAAACCGCTGGCTGGTCATTACCGTTACTATCAGATACAGTTAGTATATTCGATAGATAGTGTGATTAAAGCGCGCACTGGTTCTGTCTACTTGGACCGGCGGTAGCATGTTGTGGTGCAGGTTGATAATATCCTCCGGGAAGCATCTCAGAGCGACCGCCCGTCCACGTTGCTCCCACGTTTCGAGTGACACCTAAAGAGCAGCGGATATATGAGGAAAGAACGCGGGTGATCATCAACAGAACGTACCTGTTCGCTGCCTTAGATCCTGGTTAGGCTGTGCAGAGGGCCGCAACTGCTCCCTAGACATGCTATTCATTGGCCTGGCTTTAACTCGCTTGAGAGCCTCGCGTTGTTCGCGAGCACGTTGGACAGCTGCGTAGGCGACGTTGAAGGGACGATGGTCGTCATCGGGGATACCGTGCTTTCTACGCATCGCCCTAAGTAAAGAGGGGAAAAACATGAAGGGGAGAAGGAAGAAAAAGAGATAAAAAGAACTCGTACAATCTGTAAGACCGTTCTCTCCATTTCAGAAATCGATTCCATGCACTCGCGCCGATGAGGTAAAGGATGAAGAGGGTGCAGGCACTGAGGCTAGCTTTTACACTGAACGATAGTCGAGACTGAGGTTTGACATTGAGTACTCCACTTCCCAAGATGTCTGAATAGTCATCTTCCATGATGATGAAGGCAAGAGCGGAGGCACGACGAGCAAGCGCTGCTTGGGGAGAGCGGGCTTATGATGGAGAGGGACACCACTGACTCGCGTCGCTGCGGGCCTACAAGTCTAACTCCGCTTGTACCGGAGCTTGAAACTTGCCAGAGTTGTGAAAAAAAAATTTATCTTCTACCTCAACTCCAACGGACTCCACACAACATTATTAGTTTGCCTGACTTTTCTTTTCTTTTTTTTCTTTCTTTTTTTCACGACTTTCCGAACTACAAACGCCGCACCCTTTTTTTTCTCCGAATAGCAGTTTTACAAACGCCACTCGCTAATGCCTGGGAACATGGCTTACATTGCCTTCGTTGCCCTTACTTGCGGCGTGGAAGATAGAGCGTGCCTAGTCCACGCTCAGGTTGCCTACCTCCAGTGGCCACTTGAGTACTAAACTAAGCAAATATCTAAGCAAGTATGGGAATACCCTGGGTAGCGAATAAATATGTTCTCTTGCACCATGACAAATCACTGAAAACCTGGTCTCATGATACTATACCGTTATCGTCCGTGAGAAAATGACTGGTGTTATAAACTGGGTAAGCCTTTCCTGTACCCCCCACTCCTTCTGAGTTTAGTCCTTCCTCTTCATCGCCATGGGTAGAATCGTCACAGCCGCCGAGGTTAAGACCAACACAACAAAAGACAGCTTCTATGTCGTCCTCCACGGAAAAGGTGTGCTAACTTCCCTGACATTTAGCTCCGTTATTAAATGGCCTCTCAGTCTACAATGTCGCAAAGTTCTTGGATGAAGTTCGTCTAATGTGTAGGAACCGGTATCTGTGGCATTAACAGCTTTCTAGCACCCAGGAGGCGACGACGTTATCAAGGCTGAAGCTGGTGTGTTCATTATTCCCTCCTGTGGGGGATACACAAACGAACTAATTGTTTTCCAGGTCAGGATGCAACCGAAGCATTTGAAGATGTAGGGCACTCAGATGAGGCGCGCGCCTTACTCCCCGGATTTTACATTGGAGACCTTGAGCCCACTGTAAGCTGCCAAGCCCCTCTCACATGTAGACAAGATTGTTGAACGAGGCAATCCAAGGCTAACCTTAAGCACGGTCACAAAGGCGGCAGCGGACTCAACGGCAGCATTGAACAAGGATCCAAGTATGTCTACACTGCCATTGCTACAGACACCGGCTGACAACTATGGCTGCTAATAGCTTGATGTACTTCGTTCCACTAAGTCTCCTGGGTGCTTATTTTGCATGGCGATACTATGCAACAGGATCTGTTTAGATTTTTGATCCACCGAATGTTGTATCTACTTTATGTCATATAAACCAAGACAATGAATTTACCATGCCAATGAATTCCCCCGTCTCCCAATGTGGCGTCGTCTCGAAGGTGGGAACCGAATTGTAGAATGCCACGTAAGCCAACCCCATGTTACTCAGCACTTGGTGACCCGTAACTTGGGGTAAATTTACATTGCGGAGGCAATCTGACACATGCTTCATCACGAGAGCCATACAATAAGGCACCAAACTTGAGGGAAAAGCAGCCTCCGTTTGGAAAAGGAAATGGGAATGTGGCACCAGAAAACCGACGAAACGCCACTCTTTTCCCTCCTTATTTCCCACTTACAGTAAAGCGCAATGACGCATGTTATATTGTAGTCGGCGGCTTACACAGACCTACTTAGTACCCCGCTGATACCCATCTTTTCCAAACCTTGCTTTGCGGCCTCATTTCTCGCGATCTTCTTCGTATTACCTCTCCCCGCGCCAAACATCTCGCCATCAACAATCACCCTCGCAAACCACACCGGCGTAGACTTGCTACCCTTAGCCATCAGCACTTCCAGCGCTCTTCTCCGGCTCCCATCTCTTGATACGTCCGATGGTGCGGCTCCTAGCGAACCGCTGGCTAGTGCATCGGCCAGCTTCGCGACTGCTCCATCGGAGTAGATCCATTCCACGTGGCGGTTCATCTTAGCCACGTGCTGATTAAACAACGCAAGATGGCTCAGAGTGGGCGGCGCTCCTGGAGGTGGCGTTGGAGGCGGTTCACCGGAAAGAGTCAAGAAGTCACGAGAGGGACTTAACACCCGTGACGATGAGAGCGGTGAGGCATTGGGTGTGGGCAACAACATAGGGGGCAGGCCATACTGCTCTCTGACCATGGCATAAGCCTCTGTCGTGTATGGCTTGAATAACGGTACGAGCCATGCTCTAACTGCCTCAAGACCCTGGTCTTTATATAGGCCACCAACGAATGCCTGTTGATCAGCGACAGCACATGTAAGATATGAAACAGATTAGCTTATCACGATGAAGTCAGTGTAAAAGAAAGCTTGCCTCAAAGACGTCGGCTAAGTTTAAACTCGTATTCATGACCACGCATAAATGTTGAAGGGTCGGCACATACCTTGAATATGGACCGACGCACGTAATGTGATTGCCTGAGCGGGGTGCAAGCGCAGGCGCTCATGTAACCCGTATCTCCTCGAGCTGCGGCTCACGCCTTCAGTTTCTCTGTCCAGCGATTATGGATACGGGTCATTCCTCACATTTCAGCCAACGTGGTATTTCCAACCATCATAGATCTGATTTTCTACACGCATATGATCGGTGGATCAGAGTGATAGACTTCCCAACGTAGACACGCTCACCGTCAGCGGTCCTACATGCAACCCCGGATACATGTCCATCATTACCGTCGTGACAATCAAACCAAGGACGCTATCCCCAAGATGCTCAAATCTGAAATGTTCTCATGAAACTACTCCCGACATTGGCCAATTCAATCACGCACGCACCGTTCATTGTCCGGACTCAGGTCACCAGGACGGTCCTCGAATACATGGGTAGGGCGGCCGTAATAACTACGGTGAGTAAAAATTTGCTGCTCGATTCTCTGCGAGCGGATTAGGGGTAATGGAGGGAACATGGCTCGATCACTGTCGCCTGCACGTCTACTGCCGCTCCTGTTCGTCGATATCATTCTGTAGCTTGTCGCCGGTGATGCCGAGTAGTACTAACCTCGATGTCATTCTGTCAAAGATTATATATCTTCTGGAAACACTGGGACAGTTCTGAGGAAGAGGTGGGGGTATACGGTACGCTTGGGGTCGACAAAGGGTACAGAGCCCTGCTAAAGAATGGATTGGTTTAGTCCCTTTCCTGTGCCGCTTCCTCACCCATTCATGCCTGGTGGGTAACACAAGGTCCCTCATAGTGATCACATGATATTCCAGATCGCGCCTGGGGGCAAAGCAACCTATCGCGGTGCTATCACACCTGAAGACCGCTCATATACGGATTGTTGCCCGATGTATCAATGTATTGGGCTGCGAATGGAATGATTGCAATGTGGCGTGTTCGATCGCATTCTACACTATTCTCACACAAATGATTCAATAGATACGCTGCGATAAACACTGGCTGCCATCAGTCAGCTAAGTAAAAAAACCTATCTGTCAGAAACAGCCTACCGTCCAGGGTCATCACATCACACGCACCGGCAACAGTTATCCTTGCATTCGCCTTCATCACGAAATAGTCCTGATGCAGTCCACATTCTGTCTTTTCTCGACCGGCCCATCTCCCAGCCCTTTCATCTTCACCTTCTCCAACCTTCACCGTGCTATGCCAGTCTCCCACACTTTTGTATCCCTGATCTAATAGTCTGTTCCTGGGTACCTCATGTTGCTTGATATACCACTCCACGAGAGGAAAGTTCCACGCGTACAGCGGATTCAATTTGAGAAGCCCGGTAGAGTCGACTTCAAGCGGTGTCAGATTAGCTCGATCACCCCCTTGCGATGCCCGTCGACCTGTGATGATGGATTTGACCCCAAGTGTATCATAGGCACGTCGAGCAGGCTCGACCTTTCGACCCCAAAACGTAAATCAGTAAACATCTTCCGCAGCCTAGGTTCCTTTGTTATACCTTGACGTGGTAATCGTAAGCATTCTCATCAGTCTCCCACAGTCTCTCCCCGTGCTTTGCTTCAAAGTCCGTCACTGACTCGCAGTCTCGGGGTTTAAAGATGTGTACGGGGATGCTGTACCGTTTCTCGACTTCCTCCACGAGCTCGTAAGTTTCCGGGAAATGGTACAGGGTATCAATGAAGATAAGAGGGGGCGGCGACGTTGTAATAGTCGATAACATATCAATAGTTACCAGACCCGTAAGCCCGAACGCTGTCGTTTGGTACAATCCTGGCAAATATTGGACTGCCCATGATAGAATTTCTTCCGAGGTCAAAGTCAACAGATAAGCATTAATGGTATCGAGTTCATCCTTTTTCAGAGGGAGGCGCAGGGGCTTTTCAAGGTCAGGAGGTAGAGTGGACATCAGATGAAGGACCAGGGTATCCAGGAAGAAGGGCTCTGAATTGCCCAAGACGAGGGCAAATGTTTTTTAGGGAATGCACCCACACCCAAGGTCTACACGTGACAAATTCATGCAATTAATTAGCTGGGTAACCCAATCTAGTGTACAGGACAGTGCGATTATAGACTATACAGTAGTTGTTTTTAGGCCCACCAATTGCTCCACCGTGTCGGGGTGTCGGTGTCTAGACCTTGGCTGCGTCACAGCCCGCTTTTCGTACTGAGGGCATGGGCATCTTGTTCAGCTTCCAGACGCTCTTTTTCATGTTGCTCAAGCTAGATCAAACCGTTAATATCGCTCCCGAATGTTCTAGCCCTTTCTTCAAACTTACAACTTCGATCCAGGAATGGTCAGGTTGTGGCTGCAGAAAATTCTACGTTACCAAGGAAAGGAAGTGGAGCTGACCCAAGAATGCTCACGACATTTGTCCGCGCTCTTTGTTTCGAGTGAGTTAATGCACCCGCAGCGATCAATAAACCAATGGTAAGGCCTTGTGCCCACATACGGGCTTGGACAATCTTTTGAGCCGGTGTCTGATATCTGATAATAAAATTAGCACGATCGGGGTCAGCACCAGCAGGCGATCCTTACTTGTCACGCCAAATGATAGCTCCTGCAGTCAGGAGAGAGCCAGCCCATCCTCCAAAGATAATACTATACTGGTGACGTTCCGACCACTGTGCAAATTTATCCCTCGTTGACATCTGACCCCACTGTGCTTCGCTTCTCTCCTGCTTCTCGCCTAACATATTAGCGGTGGGACCTTGCCTAAAAAGTTCCACGAAGATGCTCCTGGAGGAAGCGGACAGAACGTACCATTGCGAGCGGTCATATTCCAACCCACGGCGTTCGGCTTGGACGGCGGTAAGTGGGGAAATGATGATGACACCCCCGAGGACCTTGAGCGACAGTGGCATCTTGCGGTATGCAGCCCAGCGTCTATTTAGATACAATCCGGTGGATGCTGCAATTGCGGCACCCGCCACGGCGCCTTCTAGAGCACCACGCCTTACGGCCTTGCTATATTGTTCTAAGTGTTGTTCTGTTATTATCTAAGGTAGCGTTCTGTCAGAGAGACAAAGAGACTGACGAATGGTCAACTGGCCTTCATGGTGGGTTGTTGAAGTGGATGAACAAGTAGTGCGGTGATATCATAAGGACTAAATTTGAATCCACCCGGTCCGTTCCGCTCACAATGATAAACAACATACACATGATTTGATGTACTGATGTAACTGCGCTGACCTCCTATCTACACGAGGAGACAATTGAAACAGGTTGCTACGTAGGTAAATGTAATGAACGCTTTTCGTTTTAAAACCGTGAGCTACTCTCTTCAGAAATGATCCACTGCAAATGTCCACTTCCCTTCCTCAATATCGAAGCTCTCAAAGCGTGTTTCCTTCATGTGTTGCAGTCGCTTCAAGTGCTTCACCGCTGCCGGATGAGATGGGTCTTTGATTGCCTCTCGCGTGGCCTTGTCCACGGACCAACACCTCAACAGCGCAATCTTTGCTTTTACATTAAGTCCCGAACCAGGCGGTGGCTTATCCACTTCTTCGCTGTCAGGGTACACGCTGCACTCCTTGTCTTCGAATCGAATGACTTCCCCTAGTAATGTGCTGAGTTTGGGCAAACCAGTAAGATCGACGGGATCCAAGAACTCGATTTCGCCATAGCCGACACGGCCAACCACAAGCCCGCTGAACGATGATAATTCGTCGTGTCCTATTTTTTTCAAAGTAGCCAAGGATGGCTTGACGTAGTAGTCTCCTTCCTCCAGCGCATCTATTTCACCGTCTGCTTGAGAGCCCTCCTTGGATGTTTTGGCAGTGAACTTATTTGACGTTCGTTGGGCTCGTGGAGGCGTTGGGGTTGGAGACATTTGCTGGGAAGGTGGTAGCGCAGCGGCAGCAGCGTCCTTCTCTCGAATAGCTACGCTTAGAGCAGGGCTGAAGGTCACTTTTCCTCCCTTGAGGAGCCCCGGGCTCCCAGACTTGGCAAAAATCTGCGCTGGATCAATTTTCTTGTCTAGAACAACTTTCTTTACGCTCTGTCGTGTACCACTGCCTAACGAAGGGCTGGAGCTTCGAATGAAGGCGTCGCCGGTCATTGCGTTCTTGTTATCTGCTGCTTTCGAAATTGTCAGGGCACCTGGTTTTCCGGATGTCAGTAATAGGCTGGCAGTAAATGGATTGCCATTAGCCGTTGAGGACAGGGTTGACGCTGTGAAACCGCGCAGTTTAGTGTTGGTTGGTGTATACCCGAGTTGAACGCGTGGTACAGGTGAGCGTGTTGGGACGTCAACGAAAAACCCTGCCTTTTTCTTTGGTTGCGCCTGGTCAAGGTTGATAAGTCGTGGTCCAGAGGGCAGCAAGGAGGATAGTGGTAGATCAGAAGAAACAATGGGCTGAGAGATGGATGCGGTCAGCGAAGCTTGTGCTCCAGGTGCCGAAATGTTAGCATTGAACCCATTAGGCTGAGGATTAAGGGAGGTGAACAGGCTGCTAGTTTGGCCCGAAGATGGGGTTGTCCCTAGTGTAGGGGCCATTGGTTTAGTGCCGAACAGCCCACCACCAAACGCAGACTGATTGCCAGTCTGGCCAAGGGTATTTCCAAATAAACCTGGCTGAGTCGTGGTACCTGAAGCCCCTTGTTGTCCAAAATTGCCGAACATGCTCCCTCCAGCTTGGGTTGTGGTGGCTGGTTTATTTCCAAAGAGGCCAAATCCACTTGTCTGACCCGTTTGCTGCTGTGGTTGCTGTTGCTGTTGACCCCCGAAAAGAGAGCCTCCAAACAACCCCGTGCCAGCTGGTTGGGTTGTACCAGAGCCAAATACTATCAATGTATCAATTGGGAACTGGAACACGATCAATGGATGAGAACTTACTGGAGCCGGTCTGCTGCGTTCCTTGCTGTGGTTGCTGCTGTCCCCCACCAAAAAGCGATCCAGAGCCAAAAGCAGACGGCTGTTGTCCCTGAGGTTGTTGTTGTTGTTGTTGTTGTTGTTGAGTCCCAAAGGCGCCGAAACCGGAGGGCTGAGTGGTCTGGGTATTTCCAAAGATGCTGGGTTTGTTAGCGTTAGCGTTAGACCCTGGGGGCGTTAAAGATCAGGGTACAGAAGATGTCCAATCATCCATACATACCAAAAGCTCCAAAGCCTGTTGAAGGTTGGGTACCGCCAAAGATCGAACCTTGCTGACCTGGCTGTTGTTGTTGCTGTTGTGGTTGTGGTTGCTGCTGCTGCTGCTGTTGGTTTTGCTGTCCGAAGGTACCAAATCCTCCGCCTCCTAGCATATGCAGCAGATTGATTTTGTGATAGCGGAAGAATAAGAGGTTCTTACCACCAAATGCGCCGAATGCCGGCTTGTTTCCGGCCGACCCGAAGGTACCAGTGCCACCACCGAAGGCACTAGTTGCCTGCTGTTGTGGTTGAGTTTGCGAGCCAAACGCTCCAAATCCAGTTTGGGCAGGTTGACTTTGCTGTTGTTGGGATCCGAATCCTCCAAAAAGTCCTCCGCCTGTGGTCGTTGCACTTGTGTTCTGGCCAAAGGCGCCAAACCCAGTGGATGGTGCGGTGCTGGTTGACCCAAACGCAGATGGCTGGGTTGTTTGGGTACCAAAGGCTCCAGTTGAAGGTTGTGTGGCGCCGAAAGTAGATTGCCCAAAAGTGCCAGCAGTTTTTCTACCTTGCGCATAATCTTGTAGTCTCAATTCCTACAGAACAAGAAGTGAGTGCCAACTGGACATTGCCTTTCGAACGCAAAGCTTGGAGGGGTATGCATCGCAGAAACAGACTATTATGGGCCTACCTCAAGAGAGTATCCGCTGTAGGCGGGCATACAGGTGATTGCTTGATACTGTAACGTGATGCTCGATGTAGTATCCTTGTCGGGATGAGGATGATAAGGAGGATTAACTGTTCCTGTCGTAACTACGGGTGGGGCAGCTTGAGCATTAGCTATGAAAGCAATTGGTTGATGAGAGAGCAATCGCAAAGCAATAAGATATACTCACCAGTTGTTGCGGAGCCGAACGTTGAGGGGGGTTTGCTTCCGAAAAGAGCGCCAGCGGATCCGAAGGCACTGGTAGTTGTAGATGGTTGACCAAAAATACTTGTCCCAGCTGTTCCTGTCTGACTGGCACTCGGTTGACCAAAACCTCCGCCGGAGCCAAACGTGCTGCCCCCACCGCTGAAAGCCCCAAAGCCCGTGGCAGGCTTGGGGGCACCAAAGGCACCAAACGCTGAGGCATTTTGATTGGCATTGGTCCCAAACGTTCCTAGTTATAGGAGTGGGTCAATTGAGTCGCGATGCGACTAAGACGCGTACCGAAGCCTGTGTTCGGAGTGTTTGTGCTAGTGCCCGCGCCCAGATTTCCGAACATTGGATTAGCAGCGGGCGGCTGCTGGGTGTTCTGACCAAAGGTACCACCAGTAGATCCGAAACCTAGGGAGCGTAAGGAAACTAGCACTTATAGAAGTAGGGTGCTCACTATTTGCGCCAAAAGGTGGTTGACCAAAAGCATTTGGCTGCTGTTGCTGCTGGTTCTGCTGAGGATTAGCCCACGAGGACTGAATATTGCCTCCAAACATGGTTGAAAGCAACAAGAATTGTGAGCGTTTGAGCGCAACCCTTCAACCAGTCACTCAAGTCAAGCCAATGGAAATTCATCCTCCGACGCCAAAAATTCCCGCGAGTGACGGGTGATGGGAAACGCCTTCTAAAAGCGGCCCCTACTCACTTTTCAAAATGCCAGACGGCTCTCACCGGAAGCCAACTTTCGACACTCTTGCACGGGAGAAGTCATTCAAGTATCCATCAAAAGATGGAACAACATATAGAGCTCTGAATGAGTCTGTTATACCTCATATCGAATCCTTCAACGCGCTTTTTGATGATTCTGGTCTGCCTGTAGGAGATGGCGATGGCAAAGGGCTACTATCACTTGGTATCAAGGATATAGGTGAACGCGTTGTGTTTGATGGAACTGGAGGGGATAGCTTGGGTAATCGCATGAGAAGTAAGTTGCCGAAGCCCCCAGATGTTTACATGTTTGACGATTATATTCTAGTATGGATTGAGCAATTAACCATTGCACGGCCTATGGTACCAGACAAGGATAAGACTGCAAAGGAGCGCAGAGTTTTTCCTTCAGAGGTAACCAAAAAAAACTTGTGTGAAACTAGTACGTTCATCACCTATGTCAGGCTCGTGAACGGATGACCTCATACCGTGGCCGAATGACCATAAAACTTTGCTGGGCAGACCCAACGGGCCAGGTGCACGAGGTACCCAAAGACTGTGGTCTGCTACCAATCATGGTTCGGGTCAGTACCACCGTCTCTATTCATGGCCATACCTTAATCTGTAACCTGAAGTCTGTAAGATGTAATATCAGAAATATGTCCTCTGCTGAGCTCGTGAAACACCATGAAGAAGCCGAAGAGTTCGGTGGTTACTTTATTGTTAACGGCAACGAGCGACTCATTAGATATCTCATTCTCCCTCGTCGGAACCATGTTGCTGCTCTTGTTCGACCGTCATTCGCTAACCGGGGTCCTTCTTACACTCAATATGCGGTCCAAATCCGTTGCGTGCGTCCCGACCAGTCGAGCGTGACGAATGCCCTCCACTACCTCTCAAATGGCAGCGCCATGTCGAGATTTACCTGGCGAAAACAAGAGTACGTGATACCCATTATGCTGGTCCTCAAAGCTCTTGTCGGAGCTTCCGATAAAGAGATTTTCGAAGGCATCATTATGCAAGACTACGAAAACACGTTCTTGACAGATAGGGTTGAACTGTTGCTGCGTAGCTTCAAGATGTTCGACTTGAAAACAAGCGAGCAATGTTTGGACTATCTGGGCGATAAATTCCGTGTCGTGCTCGGTATGCCAGAAGATTGGACAAATGCTACCTTGGGTGCTTGGCTATTACGGAAGATGGTTCTCGTACACCTAGAATCCCCTCGTGATAAATTTCGATTGTTATTGTACGGTATATTATCGTTTCCTGAAGTACAACTCTAACTGCAGCAGGTTTATGTTACGGAAGCTTTATGCGCTTGTCTCAGGCTCCTGCAGTCCGGACAATCCGGATTCTCCTCAGCACCAGGAAGTGTTGTTACCAGGTTTCCTATATGGGATGATTATCAAAGAACGGTTGGAAGAGACTCTAAACCAAATTCGAAATGTCATTACAGCTGACGTAAAGACTAATGTTAATGTGGATTTCAATGATAGTACGTATCGCCTCTTGGAGTAATGCTCAATCATGACACATATTCAGAAAAGTACTTCACCCGAACTATCTCAAAAATTAATTTCGACATTGGTGCGAAAATACAGAATTTCCTTGCCACTGGGAATCTTGTCTCGCCGACTGGCTTGGACTTGCAGCAGCCTGCCGGTTTCACTATTGTCGCTGAAAAACTTAACTGGTTGCGGTACATCAGTCATTTTAGGTCTATTCATCGTGGTGCCTTTTTCGCGGAGCTCAAAACAACTACGGTCCGGAAGCTGTTACCTGAAGCTTGGGGTACGAATCATAGGATGTCTTCCTTTTTATTTTCTCATGATGTTTTGCAGGCTTCCTTTGCCCTGTACATACTCCAGATGGTTCTCCCTGTGGTCTCCTCAACCATTTATCTCGGTCATGTAGAATTGTAACGACCCCCTTATCCGTGGCACATATCCCGGCATTGCTCGCGGCGCACGGAATGACGCAGCCCTTCGCCAATATTATTGATGGGCGACAAAATGTGTGCGTCCAGTTGGATGGCCGAATCATTGGTTGGGCGCGCCCGGTCGTTGCTACCGCGCTCGCAACCAGTCTTCGGATATGGAAGACAGAGGGGAAGCACCAGGTCCCAATGGATCTTGAGGTTGGCCTTGTTCCAGGGAGAGAGGGAGGTCAATATTCGGGCTTGTTCTTGTTTTCATCAAGAGCAAGAATGATGCGCCCTGTCAAATACCTAGATAATGGGAAAGACGATCAGGTCGGGTCTTTTGAGCAGGTGTACATGAACATTGCATGTACACCAGAGGAAATTGAGCTCGGTGTCTCCACTCACGTCGAACATGACCCTACTAATTTCTTGTCGATCCTGGCTAACCTCACCCCATTCTCTGACTTCAATCAAGTGCGCCAGATTTTTTCCGCATCCAAGTAATTCTAATAGCCTCCTTGCTAGAGTCCACGAAATATCTATCAATGCCAGGTGCCGTGTCTCCTGAACTCGATTGCTCTGATCGCTGACTTGGCCTAAAGATGGGTAAACAAACGATGGGTACACCTTCAACGGCCCTCCAGCATAGGACGGACAATAAATTATATCGCCTACAGACGGGTCAAAGCCCCATTGTACGGCCAAGCCTTCACAATACATACGCTATGGATGCCTTTCCAAATGGGACCAATGCCATCGTCGCTGTCATCTCTTACACGGGGTACGATATGGAAGATGCCATGATTCTGAACAAATCAGCACACGAGCGTGGCTTTGGATATGGCTCAATATACAAATGTGAAACTGTAGACTTAAAAGAGATCCCCGGGGCCGTCAGGAGCAACTCAGCACCGTCACTGCATTTTGGCGTTGGCCGTGATATCAGAACCCAAGGCAATAACGTCCACCCTTGTACCGATTTCTTAGATACAGATGGACTTCCCTTCATAGGCACACGCCTTAAAAATGGAGACCCCATGGCAGCATATATTGACGATACTACTGGACGTACACGGTTTGCAAAATACAAAGGTGATGAGGTCGCGTACGTTAACGAAGTTCGGCTGCTAGGTAAGACGTATATTGTTTTGACAATTGGGACCGCTTTCATTTACCAAAACCTCCTGGTAGGGAACGACGCTGGAGACTCTGAACTGCAAAGAGTTCAAATTACGCTTCGCGTTCCGCGACCACCTGTCATAGGGGACAAGTTCTCGTCCCGCCATGGTCAAAAAGGAGTTTGCTCACAAAAATGGCCAGCCATAGACATGCCCTTCAGCGAGAGTGGCATGCAGCCAGACGTTATCATAAATCCTCACGCGTTTCCAAGCCGCATGACGATCGGAATGTTGGTCGAGAGTATGGCCGGAAAAGCTGGAGCTATGCACGGCCTGGCGCAGGATGCAACCCCGTTCAAGTGAGTCAATATTACTCTTGTATGACACCTGTAGTTCATATTACGACGGATCAGGTTTTCCGAAGAAGACACCGCCGTTGACTACTTCGGAAAGCAACTTCTAGCTGCTGGTTACAACTATTACGGGAACGAACCGATGTACTCCGGTATCACAGGCCAAGAATTTGCAGCTGATATTTATATCGGCGTGGTATACTACCAACGGCTGAGGCACATGGTTAATGACAAATTCCAAGTACGGACAACAGGCCCCGTCGACGCAGTAACAAGGCAACCTGTTAAAGTCAGGATAAACACCTGTTCTAATATTCTCAAAACTCATTTCATCTCCTAGGGACGAAAACGCGCAGGGGGCATTAGGTTCGGTGAAATGGAACGTGATGCCCTAATCGCGCATGGCACGTCCTTGTTGTTGCAAGACAGGCTGATGAACTGCTCTGATTATTCTACGGCATGGGTATGTCGAGGGTGCGGCAGTTTGATATCTCTAGGCTATGAAGACATCAGCTTGGGCGAGATGGCTATAGGGCAAAACGCCACGTTAAGGTCTTCCGGACCCAATGGTGAATATTGTCGAATATGCAGGGCCGCTTCGGAAGAAAGGGAAGAACGCGAGCGTCAGGCATTGGAAAGCAATCAGACTCTGCAACCGCTTCGTGGAGAAGTACGGGTTGCAATGTCATCGGAAAATGTTCTTGGGAGTGGCGACCTTGATGTAGTAGCTATTCCGTACGTTTTCAGGTACCTCTGCGCAGAACTCGCTGCTATGGGCATTGCCGTGTCGCTAGAAGTTCATTGATAGTATTGACCGACAGTTGTTATGACGAATACAGACGGTATCAACAAGCGTGGTATGCTCGTTCTGAGAACATTAGTATATAACAAACAAGTAAAAAAAAAGGGGGGGGGAGTAAAGACCAAGTCCGAAGGGGAAACCAAACTAATATACGAAGGGGTAAATAAGTCGAAATGACGGGAAGGAAAAAAACGCGAGCTTTAGAATTACAAGAACGAGCGTCTGCTCATGAGGCTGCAGTGGTAACGGGGGTATTAAGGTCTGGCGACAACTGAGGGCTTGTAGTGCCATCGGCTGTATGGGGGCGCAGCGTCAGACCCTTTTTGTGTCTTTTTGAGCGCAGCTTTCGGGGGGAATTGGGAATCTCCAGAGGTACCTCTCCGCTGAGCAGAAGTTCAACCACCGCGTTTTCAAGCGTAGGGTCAATGGTTGGCGAGCCAGTGAGAGGGAGGGTTGTGGCAGATTGCTGAGCATTATCAAGTTTGATGCCCGATTTTGCCAGGAACATATCAAGAATTAGACGGCATTCATCAGCAGTTCCCGCTTGCGACATCAAACGTTGCATATCATGCACATCAGCATCAAGCAACCGCGCTGTCGGCGTTGATCGCTTCGGAGATGGGACCACATCGTTTAATGGAGAAGGCAGGTGGTCTAGGGGGGGAACGGGTTTTCTGGTGGGAGAGGGAACGATATTGGCCTGGGAATGAGCGGGAGATATCGGGTGAATTTTTTCTGGTGGCACTGACGCAGGTGACTTGTGAGCATGATGGTTGATAAAATTTGAATTTGACGCTTGATCATTGGTCTCACCCCCTTGATGCTTTGATGTATTCTCCTTGTTATCACGTTTCGGATGAACGGTTGCTCCCGCGGTCTGAATAAGTGATGCCTGGCGTGTTGGACGAGCCATACGGGCATTGGGGTCTTGAGCAACGGATGACCTGAGTCGCGTTGGGGTGGGCTCCTCAGACGAGCTTGGGGAAGAAGGTGGTGGTGAGGGTGGGCGAGGGTAACGCGGGGGTATGGGCTTGTTAGCCAAGGCAGACGGCGTAACATTGTATGAGTTAGTACTAATGGGTGGTGGCTGTTTCGACTGCCCTCTCTCTTCTGCCGGTCGAATCTTTTCGGAGCCGCCCAGACTCAGCTTTGAAATCATGCGCTGTAGTCGGCCTTGATTCTTTTTCGTAGAATCTGTGGTAAGACTGCCATTGGGGCTGTTGAAGGGATCACCACCAGTCCTGAAGGGCTCAGGCGGTCCCTCAGCAAGGAAAGCAATGAGATCCTTTGTGGTAGGGGACAGGGCCGATCTTCCTGGGCGGCCGGCGGCTCGAGGTGTAGCAGGTAGTTTGGGTTGCTCATCGTCGGACCCATTCATAATGTCATCTAGATTCATTGCTTCAAGGTTGCGCTGGACCTTTCGAGTGCGCGAAGGGTACGAACTAGACTGTTGCATATTGGGTATGTGGGTGGGGGAAGGAGGGGGGGCGGTTTGGAACAAGTGGGATGAAGAAATGGGGGGGGCAACGTTACGGATAACTTTCTTGCCAAAGGCGCGGGAACCGGGAGCTGACATTGACAGCGACCGATTACGGCTTGTTAATGAAATTAAAGACGGACTGGGGGAAGAAGCCACGCTTCCCTGACGATGGCGAGAAGGGAGCGGTTGTTTTGAGGAAAGGCCTTCTTCCTCGTCTTCCACAATGGATTCGACCTGGCGGAGAGACGGTCTCCGGTCGAACTCGACTTTCCAGGTCGAGTCTTTCTGGGCTCTTTGGTCCCTTTCCTGTTTGTAAGCCTATTCCATTTAAGGTATATCCCTTCTTTGCGTCCAAACAGAGGACAAACGTACCTCCATAGTCTTCAACCGATCTGGCGTTAGCGACACTTTCATCGTTGACGCAGATCTCATGAGATCATCAAATTCCTGCAACGCTGCCGCATCCTAATCATCCCATAAGCCCTTTCCCAGATCCAGCACAAAACGTCCGTACCTCATATGATCCCTTGTCATGATCATCATGACTTGACGATGCCCGTCTCAAGCTATCACTTTGTGACACCCTTGTTTTGTGAATAAGTGTGCTTTGTGATTCCTCCCGTTCATGGGATGGATTGTTATTTGACCTCTTCATCCCCTTGGAAGAAGGCCGAGACGTAGATACTAACACTGCGCCAGTCTGAGTTGGAGCCTCCGCAGACACGCGTGTGTACGAAGAACTCGAACTCGTCGTCATCGTCGTTATCGTCGTGGTGGGGTCGTGGTGGCCTGAGGAAAGCCGGGACACGGAGTATTTGGCGCCGCGTAGAAATGATTTGGCCCGCTGGTGTTGAGATGTCGTTGACAGCTGCTCAATCTGTTCATAAGCTTCCGGTGGCAAAGCCGTCGATCAGCGCGGGAAGAGCAGCGGAAAGAAGGGCAAACCTTTCATAGATTTAAACATCCCATAGATTGCCTCGTCTTCGCACAGTGCAACGAATAGATCATTCACCGTCGCATCTGTCCGGCTACTGTCTCTTGCTGTGACTCTGGCAACGTTGGATAAAATATGTCTGGCAAGTGATCCATGTCAACCAAACGTGTTGATAAGAACAGTCCCAATAACGCACTCGCACATGGCCCTGCAAGCGTAAATGTCAGGTTATTTCCGTCCGTAGCAACGAGCTGACCACGTACTCCACAATAGCTGTCAGATACAAAGATGCCGATGCAATGCGAGCGGTAGAGAAAGGCATCGCTCCCGTATCCCTCATCTTCTCCGTAACACGACTCTCCGCTCGGGGATCTTCATCCGAGTCATTTAGTGTCGAGTAAGCCACGCATTTCAGCCTTAGCACCTGAATCCCATATAAAGCTCACGGAAACGGTTACGCCGCGGTCTGCCGTACCTCGAAAGCATATTGAAGATTGAACGCCCTGCAGTCGTCGTCGTCCAGGGGAGACACAACTTCACTGCCCATCTGGTCATAATATGCTTGCAGTTCCACCTCCGCCTCCAGTAAGGCTTCCTTGCCGAGACTTGTGGGCAGTAGCCCAAGTAAACTCCCCTTCAGCTTGTCGGTGGAAAATGATGATGCATTCTTGAGTATATTAAACAGGAATTCGTCAAGGAGGGCGTTGAGGGACTTGAGGGCTTCGTTCCTAAGGCGCGTGGGGCGGACTTCGGAAAGAATAACGTCTGCGGACGGCGAGGAGAGATATGAAGGACCTTTGTGCTATCAAGTCAGAAGCCATAACGTAAGAGAAGAAGATATGGGAAACGCTGACCACTGTGTTCCAAGAGGCCAGGCATGACAAACATATGTTGTCAGAAAAACCGCCGCCTGGAGGAATGGGAAATGTGTCGGTCACTGAAACCAATGCAATAGCTGACCTAATACAAATCCAGTAATAAAACATTGTTCCTGTCCTGCTGTCCTAAACATAACTCGTGTCATGATCATCAACTAGATAGCTGTCCCGTTAGCATCGTCTCAACTGCCTCCTCTTCACTGCTTTGATATGCCATACTAGGTAAATGCACCCCATCACTCTCCTTTGGCTGTATCCGTGTGGCCACCATTGTCGTTTCCATTAACTTATCTTCCTCCGACCTAACCGCAACCACACTGCTTGGTGTCCTCGGTGTCCTCGGCGTCTTCGGTGCCTGTGAGGGCGGCCAAATAACAAGACCCTCGCTAACCATTTCGGATACTTCCACTGAAGTCAAGTTTCCCAGGTCTCGGAGTTTTGCTGGCCGAGATGGGTTTGTCGAGAATTGCATGGAAGAGCTTTGCGATATTCCATATTCCGGAGGCTTGCTTTTAGCGGCATTATATCTCTTCGTCACTTTGACAGGCCCAGCAATATTGTTGAATACCTGCATGATATCATTATATAGATAAGTCACAATGGTCGCAGTCGGCCGAACACTCACCCAAGGCCCAAAACTGTGATGCCTTGCATCGGACATGGGCTTCTGCCTCACTAGGCCAGACTTTATCAAGAAAGCTGGGACTTTGTGCGGTATTGGCGGTAGTTCCCGGAGGGTGGGGGCGAAAGGTTGCGGGTCGCTCTTCAGCACATCCAAAGTATGCTTTGAGTCATTGTGTTTCATCAGAGATTGGACCATGCGAAACGACTCGTCGCAATCTGCATGCCTTCGATATCCCATTTCGCGAATCATAAATGCTTCAACTAACCTTGATACGCACACAGCAGAGGAAAGAAGGTGTGGGAGGTGAGATGTTCCTCTATCCGCGCATTTGCTACAGGGTTGCCGCAACCTGACCAATAACACACTATGTACCTCTAAGCGTTTGAATTTCAATGATGGCTGAGAGAACATATAATAAACGTGAGATCGTACCTTGGAGTAATTAGGCACGCAGTGAATTTGGCGAAGGTGTTTGAGGAGATTTTGAGATGAGTTTAGAACGGCGTCACAACCACTCCATTTGCACCGTTTCTCTGCAAGTCTGGTGGTTGAATTTTTTACGGTCAACTGAGCCACAGGGTCTATTCATAGTCAAATATTGTTTGTTGATCACCACATCAATAAACACACTGACCAGATGTATCAGATTCGCTTGGTAATGGATTGTATTGAACTAGTTGAAAGATAAAGCGTTTAAATCATGGTATCTGCACTATACAATTACATTCATAACTTACTCCTTCTATCATCCTCGTCAGTCTGTTGAGTGGACAACTTCCGCCTTTTTCTCCGTTTTGCCTCTTGCTCTTTGTACTTGCGAAAGTATGGTGGGAGTGGAGGCACAAGGACATAGCACTCCATCCTGCGTGGGGCTCGATGGTGTTGGGTTTTCAGATGTTGCCCTCGCATAGTGGCCTCCTCACGCAAACCATCTGCAAGGGAAGTATCCCTATCAGATTCTCTCGAACCAGAGGGAGGATATATGCCACCCGGTATAGACTGCCGGGGGGTGTCTCTTTGCGGTGAGGGGGAAGGGGAGGGGAGGAACAAGGGTATTTTGATCTCCGGTTGGATTTCTTTTATCGGACCCTGCGGCACGGTAGGCGGTAGCAACTCGTGTGGTTCGCCCTCGCGGTCCTCGTCTCCCTTGAGTTCTTCCGTCGGCTGTATCTCTCCCTCCTCCATCTCTTCTTGCATCCTCGTTTCGCTAGATCCTTGTTCTTCAATACCGGCCCCCTCGATTTCACCTTCTTCAACTTCTTCTATATGAGCATGTAGTGCTTCCTCCTTCTCCTCTTGGATGCTCAGACGATTCAACTCAGTTGTTGTATCATCCGAGCTCCCTTGCACAACAGGATCATCCTGAGCTGAGGGCAAGGGAGGAGTAGGTTTGGTGGGCTCATCCTGCACGGTGACCTCGTCTACATCCATGGGAGCCGGCATGCCCGGTGTTGGACCCATGCTAGAAGCCACGGTCACGTTATTCTGCTGCGGCTCCCGCTCGGCCGGCGGAATATTGGGCACTGACGTCAGATTTGCCGAGGACATTTGTACAACAGGTGTTCCTCCACCTGTCAAGGGCATATTTGATGAGATGCTTGAGTGATCGATAGGTGCAGCCGAAGGCTGGATAGGCTGGCTGAGTTGACTACCCGGGGTGCCTTGAGGACTAGGTAAAGCTTGAGCAACAACTTCAGGCTCGTGTTGTTTCGCGGGACGTTCAGTGGCCTGGAACCTTAACCAATCCAAGGGTTTAGGCCGGTTAGTCGCGAGAGCACGTATGATATCACGGGCTAAGTGCTTTTTATCCGCATCAGCAGGCACACGCTTAGACCGGGAGACAGATGGAGTCGTACGAGCCTGTTCTTGGTTGGCAGGCCCCTGGATCTGGATCATTTGTGGAGGCTGAGCGGGCAGCGTTGGTTGTATCGTTGAGATAGGTGGCGGGAGCTTAACAGAGGCCCCAGCCGCCTGCCGCACTGGCACAATGCTGCTTTGCACATTGATGGTTGCTTCTGACGTCGGCAGTGCTGCAGGCTGAGTCATTTCCAGCGCCGCACTTTCTGGCTTGCCTTGAGGTGTAGCCACAAAGACAAATCCGTTAGGTTGAGTTCTGCCGAGAAGACGATCGAGGTCTTGGGCGACAAGGTCATTCCCGCGCTTGGAATACACGAATTGAATAGAATGATCACTTCGCTTGTAAATCATGTATTTCGTGTTTGGGATGACGTAGTAACTGTTCGGCGGCATTTCTTTGGTCCAAGATGGATGTAGGGCGTGCAAATACCGGTAAAGATCAGAGTCGCTGAGAAGCTGAAAATTACGGTCCTCTGATACTGGTTGATATAACTGAGGTTGAGCGGAGGAAGCTGCATAGGAATGCTCAGATGTGGTAGTTGATGCAGCAGCATTGTTGGCTGAGTTCCACTATCAAGAGTATGAGTTACACAAAACGCAGCTTCCCGAGTAAATAGTACCTTTGACGTGTCTGGTCTTTCGACCCGGGCTGGGTGCAGCTCACCATTCAAAGTAGATGAACTGGTCGAGACGGGAAGGGATTTGCCCAGAGTATTCAGCTTGACCGATTCAGAGTATGAGAAAGGCCCTTTATTGAATTGTTCATTGTCCCTGGGAACGGTAGCTTGCCGTAGGAGGTCCTGACCCGGTGTCTGCTGCGGCAAGGCCTGAGACGCTGGGGCCCTTTGGTGGGTGCTTGCAGCTTGAATCTGCTGCTGCCATTGTTGTGGTTGGTATTGTCGATTTTGCTGCGGCGCATGAGAGGGGGGTGTAGTCTGATACATCGCGTAGTTGTAAGTGGGCGCGTTCCCGGTTTGTGTAGGTTGAATAGATTGAGTGGATTGGGCTGGCATATGTGATTGGCTTGTAAATGCTTGGCGCGACTGATTTACAGCCTGGTGTAAAACTTCAGGGCGATAGTAACGGTATCCTGAGCCTGTTGCCAGCTGGCCCTGCTGTTGAACCCCCAGCCTTGTGAAGGAATTTTGAGGATATGATCCAGGAGCGTGCGTGTGCCGCTGATCTAGCTGAATTTGACTGTGAACCATTGAAGGTTGGACATTCTATATAACAGTCTTGAATGAGGAATTGCCTGGCGAGCATATAATCCAGATAATGATACCTGCTGCTCACTGTAGCCACCATAAGCTGGAGTGCCCTCACTTCTCGCTATCGCTTGAGGATACATGGAAGTTGGAGACGGATATGCAGGTTGCAGTGTAGAAGTAGGAGCGGGAGCGATAAGAGCCAAACTAATCCTACTTTAGTTAACAAAACAAGGATGCCTGCTGATGACTCACGAATTCGTGCTCCTTAGGCGTTCCAACTCTTGCCTGCCGGATCTCAGCCTTGTTCTCCCGTTGTAAACTGAAAAACTCACCTTGCTTTCTCGCCTTCGGCAATTTTGCGTGCCAAATCTTGTTCGTGCTCCAAACTTGACCGAGCCTCCTCATTCATCGCGGAGTATGCATCAAGAAGTTTCCTTGCCCTTTCAATTTGGCTCACGTTGTTTTGGTAATCCTCCAGTGAGTTTACTGCAGGGAGGTTTGGGGCCCCTTGAGACATGGAGATGCCCTCGTTATTGGGGGAGCGTAAGACTCGGACGCGCCTCGCTTGAGTCACAGCGTAACAGCTCGTGGAAATTTGCGTCACGCACATGACGCTGCCCGTTGCCCATACCTTTGCACGGCGTGGACTCAAACATCTGACGCGTTCCTTCGTGTCAAGTCCCTTTCTTAGTGCCAGTTTAAATTCACAGAGCCCCTACTATGTCTTTGACCGCAGGACAAAGCGTCTCCAAAGAGATATCGCTGCCAGCATTGACGGGGGTGCTCGGAATGCCACCGTTGACTATGTGCGTGATGAGGTAGCAAACAGGATGATGGAGCGCTTCCTGGTATGTTCATCTGTTCTTGTTCTCTCGCATGCCAACAAGCATATGCCAGGATATCAAACGCGACTTCGACTCAATCATTGATTTGGGATCAGGCCCCGGACATTTTTCTAAACTTCTCACCCCAGACAAAGTTAAAAAATCCACAATGATAGATTCAAGCAGTGAGACAACCCCAAAGTTAAAGCTACTGTATATAATGAGTTACAACAGATGCAACCCTTCATAGGGACCCAGATTCCAGATTCCAGGGTGAGCAGAATCCGCAATCCTAGTGCTTTCCCTGACTGAATGCATAAGTTGACATCGAAAGAGTCCATGCAGATGAAGAGAACCTACTTCAAATTATCGACAGGAATTCTCAAGAAGCCATCGTCTCTTGTTTGAGCCTGCAATGGGTCAACGATCTTCCTGGTAATCAACTCAACCTTCTAGGGAATTTGCAGTAATCCTGGATTTTCAAGGTATCCTGGTGCAAATTAAGGAAGCACTAAAGCCAGACGGTCTCTTTCTTGGGGCGATGTTCGGCGGCGACACCCTATTTGAACTTCGGTCCGTGTCCTGACTCGGAATACATTAATTTTCTCACACGCTGCAGAACGTCTCTCCAACTAGCTGAAGTGGAGCGCGAAGGAGGGATATCGCCCCATATCTCACCCATGACAGGTCAATTTCCTCCCACGTGCTCTTGCTCAGACTTATCATTTTGTAAGATGTTAGAGACGTCTCAAATCTACTTGGCCGAGCGGGGTTTTCTCTTTTGACTGTTGATATTGATGAAGTCAAAGTCGCTTATCCTAGTATGTGGGAACTCATGGAAGATTTGAGGAGCATGGGCGAAAGTAACGCCGTGGTCGAGCGGTAACTGCTGCAGGACGCAACCTTGAACTCGATTAATTATTGCTTCCAGGAGATCTTTTATCCACCGGGACACATTAGCAGCCGCTTCTGCCATCTATAAGGGTATGCCAAAGTTGGAACTACTGTGAAATGCATCGATAACCCAACAGGATGACAGCGCTTCATGGTGACGAGGATGGTACGATTCCTGCCACTTTTCAAGTAATCTATATGGTAAATACACCCGGAACCGTGACACGGGGAACATGCTGAATAACGTTTGGCAGATTGGTTGGAAACCGGGACCTTTACAGCCCAAGCCACTGCAACGGGGATCCGCAGAACTGAATCTCAAAGAGGTCCTGTAATGGCTCGGGTCCGTGGACTTGCGCTGTCACTCCGCGCTTATCTGGGCTACAGTAACCCTTATGCAGATGGACGGTGTATTGACTCCCAATGTATATCATTCGAAGAATTAGATACCTTTAGAACCCAGATCGAAGCGAAGTTAGGAGCCGAGAACAGAAGGAATAAATTACCGCAGTCTGTAATTACATGCCCTAACCATCATGCCCCCTCAGATTCTTCCCTCGTGACCTCCGAGTTTTGACCATCTACTCCTGAATCTTCGTCGATGTTTGTAACCCCCTTCTTCCCAGCCTGAAACTTCCGTTTCGGCATCACCGAATATAACGCTTCCTCCCAGTTCTTTGTTGCCACCCATTCAATCATGATCTCAAACACTTGATTCACAGTGAGGACCTTTCTTGTGGGGAACGACGCTAGATATCGTCCAATCGGAAGACGGGCCGTCCTGATACCTGATTCTTTTGCTTTATTGAGACACAGATTCTAAACCACATATCAATCGATTGATTTGTTTGAAAGCCACCCGGAAGAACAACCTTGTACCGATTATGGTCGCATATACCACCAATAATATAAGTTTCATCTGGTTTTAGCTCCATCAATTCTTGTTCGGAATCGGCGGTGAGATACACAACATTGTCTCGAGCGGCTCTAGCAGGTGACTTTTCGCTGGCGCGCGGCCGCTGAAGGGGTGAGGATTCTGAATCCTCGGACTGGTCTACGATGGCCAGGCTTGGCGCGTGTTCGTCGGAACCTTGCCGTTCCCGGACCTCAGGCAATTGCTGACCCGACCAGAGCAGTTCATATCCCTCAGTCCACCATTCTGTTCCTATCCACCTTCGGAAGCCTGCATCGTTCATGCTTTCTAGCCGAGTTAGTGTACGACCATTGAGAGACGTAAAGAGAAGTGAGAAGGGGCAAGACGCATTGCGGTTTGCGCTGTAAGTGTATGCGAGCTGAGAGCAGAGTGACGTGACCTCCTGTGGCGAAAGATTTGTTAAACCCTTGATTTGCCACAAGCCACTTGAAACTCACCCACCTTGTCCGTCATCTCATTATCGAAACCAAGATCTACTACGACTCTGCCTCCAAATTCGAGCTTGACTTTTTTCTTTTGACGAGCCCGCTCGTCGTTGTCATCATCGAGCTCCCCAGCCGCTCGTTTTTCTGCCCGAATCCTCCTTTTCTCCTTGCGTGCCTCTTTTTCTCTGACACGTCGTTCTAATTTGTACGCTGCGTACCTCTCAGCCTTTGCTGCCTTCTTACGGGAATTTTTGGAAAGGGTGGTATCGTGTTCGGATGTATTCGACCTTTTCGGGTTGGTTGCGTCTTGGGCCGTTGCTGTTAGGGAATCAGTGTTGTCCGCCATGCCTTGGCCTTATCATACTAAAGAGATCAATTAACGTGGGAAGATTGCCACAGGTTGAACTCGGACCGATTTGGATCCGGTCACAGCTCTGGTTGCCGGAGCAGTAAGTCACCCTGAGGTCCTTAAATTCTGGCTTGTATTGCTCGTTTCCTCTATCTCTTTCTTTCACGAGAAACATGCTTCCTACTTCAGCTCTGAAATCCCTTACTGTTCCTGCAACGGAGGCGCACACTGCCACCGTGATTTTCATCCATGTACGCGTGCCACATGCCGACTTTCTGGGTACACAGCACAACTATCTTACCTCTTTGCGATTTACAGGGCTTGGGAGACACCGGGAAAGGCATGAAACCGCTCGCTGACGCCCTCAGAAGTGACCCAGGCCTTGCGCACGTAAAATGGGTACTGCCTCACTCGTAAGCCCTTTCGTGTTGTACCTGATTACACTCCACTATACTATATGCAGACCAACACGTCCAGTAACTGCCAACTCAGGTGACGTTATGCCTTCCTGGTACTTACTCTACGTCCTAACCCCAAGTTGATTGGCACTAACGTCGATTTTATAACCTAGGTTCGATATTTACACCTTTGGCTTCAACGGACAAGAGGATGAAGATGGCATGATTCGGGCCTCACGACAGCTGAGCGACATTATTGCCACTGAAATTGATGAAGGCATCGACCCTGGCCGGATCGTGATCGGCGGCTTTAGTCAGGGTGGTACTATGTCACTCCTAACTGGTCTCACCTCGGAGAAGAAGTTGGCAGGCGTCGTGGTCCTCAGCGGCTGGCTGCCTCTTCGCGAGAGATTTCACAGAGTCCGTAAAGACCATTTTTCATTAGTTCTCCGTGATCATAACTCCGTGATCCCGCAGCTGATACGGCCGCACGCGACCTCGATTCCCATCTTTTGGGGACATGGCACCGCTGACCCTCTTGTCGGAATCCAGGTGTGCAGAAGTTCCGTTGATCACTTGACAAGACACTGCGGTGTTCCCCTGTTACAAGGCAGCGGAGTCAATGGTATCAGATGCAAAGTATATGAGGGAATAACACACGTCTCGTGTCCGCAAGAGCTAGACGACCTCAAGACATGGTTCAAAGCTGTGGTACCCAAAGGCGGGCGATAGGTTCTATATTTAGGATATGGTTGGACAGACATGGGACTCTTCTCGATCGGATATTTGCTCTTTCTTGTTGATAGCGCTAAATATGTATACTTGAACTCGGATAAATTGGACTGGCTAGGGTTTCGGCTGCTCTACACGTTGGGGCGATATGATATCTATAACAAGCTTCAGCTTATGCACGTTCCTGCGAGAGATAAGGCGCCAGTGAAAGAACCGTCCACTCCGATCAGGGCATTAAACCCAACTACCACTTAGCATCGAGATAACGGAGGGCAATCCGAATCTTGCAAAGGCGGATCTGCTAAATTGTTGTATTTCAGGACTGGCGTGGCCTGCTTCTCGCACAAGCAACGTGCTACATACAATACCTGACACACTGCCAGGCTTCTCTGGCACGTCTTCAATGCAAGTCCTTCATGATTCGTCGATCAGTTTTGGTATCTCGCCACCCGAAGAACATGTTAATCACAGAAGGTGGTTTGATTGGCGAACATGAATAACCGATTCACACGTACCAGGTGGTATGGTCTACCCGATCAGTGGACAAAAGTCAGACCATATGGTGCATAAATGGAGGAGCGAGGCACTCGACACAAGCGAAGCAAAGCAGCAGATCAGGAATTCTTTGCTCTCCTCGGCAAATTGGCTCCAAATCTAGTCACATTGCGATTGACATTAAAGCCACGACGTATGGGATTTAATAACGGTTATTTCATTGTTGGAACGGAATAGGAGGTGCCGCGGAATCGTTAAAGGGTCGTCGGATTCATTTCCGCTAAATTCAACACGATACCGTGCGCAGTGACCACTGCCCCCGACAGTAAAGTGGGGTGTTGCGATGCTTCTGGTAGGTATTTTTATACGCGACCGCCGCCGAGGAACCATGGCTAAACCAGTGGCGTGGTGCTAGGTACAGTGATGGGAGGGGGGGAGGAGAGCAGAATGGCCTGGCTTGTGATAACGACTCCAAAGTTGGTAACTGAATTTCCAAGTTTGGAATCCAGCTTCTGGGGTTCATTGTCCTGTTGCTGAATTGCGCTTATCATACGAGCGTTCGACGGAGAAGTTTCATTTTCGGACCTGGTTTATTGCTGCCGGCCTTGATGTTGTTGGCCTTGATTGATGCTGTCCATTGATCGGAGTACCTTAATGGACAAGGTGCCAGGACGGAGGAATAAGCTGAGATTGGTCAGGATGCGCCGAAAACCCGTCACGGTTCCGCCAGTGTTGTGCAACGCCAGCCTGGGACATTTCCTTTTCGGGTAATCCAGAAATAGATTTCCCAAATGAGTCCACCGCCCTCGACAGTCTCCAGCCCATCCCAACAAGCACAACGCGACTCAGAGTATGATAGCTCTTCCGAAAGCCAGGGCTGTCGGTCGAGAACCCCAGGGGATGATGACGAAGGCAGCTCCCAATCTCAAGATGACAGTGACGAAAATGGTACAGCAACGGCGAAAACTGCTCTGGAGGTAACGGGCAAGAAACGGAAGCGCAGAGAGGACCAAGATGGGTCAATACATGGAGAGGAATCAATAGCGGTAGCACCTGTCCTTTCACATGCTGAAAGGCGTCGTCAAAGGAGGAGAGAACTACAAAAACGACAAGATGATCTGGACGCGGCAGTACCGATAAGGGATAGGAAGATGGGTGCTGCAGCTGACACGTCCTCTCAGTCAGTCACCGACATTACGAAGAAGCAAAACTCAGTCTGGGTTGGTAATCTATCCTACAAGACGACTGCGGAGGACTTGAAGTCATTCTTCGCCTGGGCAGGCGATATTACCAGAATCCACATGCCTGTCAAGACCCCCGCAGGACCTGGTCGGAATCCTGAGAATCGAGGGTGGGCTTCCTTTTTTTCTTCTTCTTATAAGATAGTGCTACGATACCGACAGTCCCACTCTAGATTTGCTTACGTCGATTTCTCAACATCAAAAAGTAAAGCCGCTGCGATCGCGCTGTCCGAACAACCCCTTATCGGTCGCAAACTCCTTATCAAAGATGGTGTGTTTCAGAACCGATAGTTTGGCCCATCAGTCAGCAGGCTTACACCCTACGCTCAGGGGACGACTTTACGGGCAGGCCTAAACCAGCTGGTATGGGAGATTTAGGCCACGGAGATGCCATGTCTAGCAATCGTTCCAAAACGGCGCAAAAAATTCTCAGGGCGCAGAAACAGCCCCCTGGGCCTACCTTGTTCCTCGGCAATCTCGGCTTTGAGACAACAGAAGCCGATATTACTGAGATGCTGAGCGCCCATCGCAATGCTCCCAATCGGAAGCAGGTGGGCAGCGGTCCCGATAAGAAAGGGGAAATTTCCACGGAGGCGCCTGGAACAGATCTTTGGATTCGCAAAGTAAGAATGGGAACCTTCGAAGATAGTGGCTTATGCAAGGGGTGAGTCATCTATTGGCGCCGCATGAGGTGGTTACCTGTTTTCATACTTTTCCCTCACGTTTAGGTTCGCCTTTGTTGATTTCGTGAACCCACAAGAGGCCACTTCAGTGCTTATAAATCCTAAAAACTACTTTCTGAATGGAAGAAAGTTGGTGATTGAGTATGCTAGCGCTGACGCTGTCCGTCGTGGCATGCCGAAAGCAAAGCCAATAATGAAAGGCAAGCCTCGAGGGAGGAAACCGGTGACCACCTCCCGTAGTAATGCAGAAAGCCGGGAACCGCCCACAAAACGATCACGTACTGACAACACATCGGGTGTTAGCATTCAGGAAGAAGATAAGAGAATCATGAGAAGTCATAAAGCTTTCAAATCCCGTGCCAAGCCAGGTGCCGTACTAGCTTCAGCCCAGCGGGAGTCTACTGCTATTATACCTAGTGAAGGTAAAAAGATTAAGTTCGACTAGTTTATATGCGTCTTTTAAGATAGATACGAGCGGTCATTCAAATTTCTATACATACTAAGAGCACATTCATGATACGTCTTTTCATCGTTCCATCTCTTCGTCTTCAGCCATGCCGACTTCATATTCACCACAAATATCCCACCTTGAGCCATCAGCATCTGCTGACACATACTTTACAAAGCGCATCACCCTCTCATCACGCAGCACGAGAAGCAAGCGGTTAAATCCAGGCTGCACGGTAAGAAGAGTACTCTCATCTTCGTCTTCTGTCATAGGCGTAGGCGGTGTACTTCTTGTCGGACTAGTTAGTGGCGTGCCAGTCTGGCTTAATGAACGACTAGAATCCGAAGAGTCAGTTTTTGTACGTAGATTTGTGTTACCATTCTCGTGTGATTGTTTGCTTGCGCCAGAGCGATAAATAGCAGGGTCATCGTCTTCATCGTGTGGGGCCATATAGCACTTAATACTGAATCAGAATCTACAGAAAGGAAGGTAAGATCACACACCTCCCAGCCTCCCCAGTCGCCTGTCAGCCATCCGCGTTCTTCGCGTCGGCGTCCAGGCCTACCACGGCCGGCCTCACGGTCGTCGTCTTTATTTTCGGGTGTCAGTCCGAGGACGACATCTAATCGTGGTTCTTTTTCTTCGCTTGTGGCGAGAGTATAGTCTAGGCCTGGTCGGAAGCGGCGAACCTCGGCATGATGTTTTAGGGGTATGAGCCTCGACACGAGTGTTATCCACGTTCGGAAGGGAGAGCTTGTGAACAGTTCGTCTTGAAGATTACGGAGAATATTCTCTGTCGAGCTCTTTGCCAGCGGTCTGACGGTAGCTGCTGGGGCACCTGGCTCGTGTTCCTTGAGAATACAATACCGCCACTTGTGAGGGGGTCCTTTGATAGCCCATGTTCCATCAGCCCCCGCTGTATGCGGAGGTATCGGGGTTTCGCGTCTTCCATCGAGCCCATGCTTAGTGTCGAGCTTATGTAGGCCGTCTTCTAGTGCATTGGCTAAGTCGTTCGACAGGAAGGAATGAAGCTCTATTGAGGATTCTTCAACAAAGCGCGTAGCGAGGGCCTTCATTGTGCGCGGCTGGAGGTAGACAGGGTTCAAGTACTCGGAAAGGAAATCGATGTGACACTCAGACAGGGCATAATCATCAGGAAGCACGATATCCTGTGGGTTTTCCTCGTATGGGGTGAACGTGGTGGATGTAGAAGCCTAGATGCGCCGCTTGAACTGGGCGAAAGATACAGCCAGTCTGACAAACTTACGAGTTGCTCACGCGAACTCTTCATGTCTGGCGCGGGGAGAGGTTCATAACCTTCTTCGCCCTCCTGCGCTGCGTGGAACCAGCCACTGATGCTCAATCGGTCTCTGGAGTCATCGGCACCGCCTACAACGACCTCTTCAACCGAATGGAAGCTTTTCCCCGGTTGGACTTCAAATAATATGAATTGGTTCCAACTAGGTAGGATGCTCTTTGAAGGGATGGGCTCCGGTTCGGACTGTCCTTCCTCGTTGATTTTAACGGGATAGAGTTCTAGTGCACCACCCCAATCCTTTTTCCACGGCCCTCTGTGCGGAAGGGGCATATATAGGATATAAGAAACTCGGCGTGTACCGATGACGTCGTCATGATTTAGTAAATGACAACTTTTCGTGTACGAGGCAACGGACATATCCTGTTTGATACCAGATAGAGCCCCGCATCCGGTGACGGATTGGAGAAATTGGCGAAACTCGCGTGAATAGAGGGCGTCGCGCAGAGCTTGCAGATTGGATAAAAGGGATAATTGCTGAGGAGAAAGGTAGTTGAGAGAAGCCAAATCTCCAGTTTGGTTGATCTAGATTAAGACAATCAAAATAAGACGCGGGGTAACTGAAACATAAGAAGTGGGGAATGACCTTGTAGATATCGGTTTCTTTGGTGCTGAAGCTGAGCTGACCCAGGCATTCGTCCTTTACTTTTTCGAGCAGATCGTCCTGGAACAAGCGATCGACGATGGCATGCTTAAACGGCTTGTTTGTCTTGTAAATGTTGTGTAATCTTGCTATATAATCTGGCTGAAAAACATCAGGGGCGAATCTGGAGGCGGGATCAACGGGCAAGGGGGAATGAGAATGAGAAGTCTTTCGGCGTTTGGGAGCATCCTGGACGGCTGGAGAGGGGGAACGTGAGCGAGTGCGAGGCATTGGGAATGTTAATGAGGGGATGGATGGAGGGTTAAGTAGGGGAGGTCTTTATACAGACGAGGCCCATCTAGACAAAAAAATCTCGTGAGCCGTGATTGGTCCGAACTTGGCATGTCACTCTGCGTCCAGACCATCTTGCAGCCAATTGGCTTTCTTTCTCCCAGTCGCACTCAACACGCCGACGTCCCAAGAAATTGATCCTTTCTCTATAGCTCTTTCGCACGTCTATGTGGTGCCAGTAGTTGGTTGTCCCATGCTTTGCACTCCGTCGACGTTCATTAAGGAAGACTGAGCCGTCGTCTAGGCCGATCTGGAACTTGGGTCTTGCTTCATTTTATGCCCATATATCTTCGCTGTAGGCACGCCCGATAATCTTCTCTCAGTTACGTGCATCTCGTGCCAGCTCTTACGGTGCCTGTATGGCATGTTACAGCATGCTCTACGTTTTATAAAAAATCTCGCTCGTGATTGGTGCAGACGGTGCATCCTGGTGCACTACAATGACACCCAGATTTTAATACCCTTTTTGGGTCTCGTCTTACCTGCTGTATTGGACCTGATCTGGACTTCCGAAGCGCTTTGGTTGGACGGCATTTTGTTTTATTTTTTCTCCTTTCCTTTCGGGCCCCGTAGTCTTCAAAGCTTCGACACGCTGGTTCTATTCTGCCAATGACACGGCACGCTACTGAGCGGATTGAATCAGATTCTTTCCCTGTGGGCGATTTTAATCACCGCACCATTTATCTGTTCCTGTCAATTGCTGTTAAGTAGATGGTCTTGCGTAACCAAGATCCAAATCGGCCCGGCTTCTCATCTCAATTGGGTCTGGACCAATGCCATAGTGCTCTTCAAAGACATTGATCCTGGTTCAGTTCAGGTCCAAACTTGATAACAACCTCAATGAGCTTAATCCTTTCCCAAGGTGCGTTCGCAGCCTGCCCTGACAGCGCCAAAATAATGCTCCATGCATACATCGGTTAGCTTTTCGCATGTGTCCATCTTCATATCGAACTCATTCGCGGGCGTTCTGTCTGGGTATCAGACCAGTTGTTCTAGGCTAGACTTGACCAACACACCTAAATCGGAGTGCCATACCGCACAAACCCTCTGCCCTTACCGATCCCCTTAACCGCTTTCGTCGTCGTTGACCATCATTCGTTTGTCAGCAGGTCGGTTTTGTTATACTGAACGGCGATTCTCCCAGAACCTGTACCAACAAGACGTTAGTGTCCTCTGCGAATGTTGAGCATGATCCTAAGTATCCTCACTAGCAGCGACTTGCTAAGTCTATATTTACCTCACTCATACCTGGAATTGTAGATCAACAGACATACATATCATTACGTTGAGACATCCCACAACGACAGTGTATACCTGCGTACCTTCTGTCGATCAGATGTGTGCCTAGACCTCGAAGTCTCGCCCCTCGTATGTTTCTTTACTGCCCTAAACAATGGGGTCGAGGCCGTCCCCCCCGGCAACGCCTTGATTAGACTCGGCGCCAAGTCTGCCGTGCTATATTGACAGAAGGCACCCCTTTGCCTCAGTTCCCCTGTCTCGTTGTGGACATGGATGCTATTCCGACAGTGCGACCCGCATCAAACATATCCTGGACGCAGATTAGGAATGTAAGTCACTTTGCACTGTAAACCCTCCTCTTCTTTGTCAACCCCGATAGGCCCCGCAGTTTGACATGTCGTCAAGACTCTGACCACCGCGGTGGGCAAGCAGTGGCCGATACCGGGTTGCCACGCCTTGCTGCCCTAGATGTGCTCTTATCATTTAGGTAAAGATCACAGCCATTGTATTGCGGCCTGACGTTGTACATGTGCACTACTTCCAACTCTTCTCTTAGCATAAAATACCTTGCGGGTCCATATTAACAACAACACGGCTCAGGGTGCACTGACGTCGTGTAATGGTTGGATGGTTCCAAAAAATAACAGGGCTGTCCAGAGGGTTGGACGCATGACTGACTTGTTGAGTTCCCTGGCTAACATACGGCAGCTGTATGCAAGGTTTTTTTCGTCCGCGGCATACTCACCACAACGCTGGTTACCGCACTGAATCCGCTATGCGATGAATTAGAATACCCGTCCGTGACTACGTCGCCGCGACTGACGCAATCGGAGCCTCATTCTTCGCAATCAGACAAATGCCCACTGGAAGGGCCGAGAATTCAAAATATCTCATTCTCTTGGGGAGGGGCGGCAGGCGGGTAGAACTTGATACTACCATGATGCAAGCCTTTTACGTTTTCATGAAATCCTTTTTTCCAGATTGCAGCTCAATAAGCCTTGCGGTGGTGCGGTGACCACCATTTAAGCTCTGGCGTTGCCAATGTCATCTCATATTTACAGTGTATGAATACGCCGGAGTTGGGCAATTGCCTATACCCAGGCCGTCATGGTTTCCAAGCTGAACTGAGTGAACAATCAGCAACTATCTGATGGGGGGAAGTTTTCAGATGTTCTGCAGTCAGAGCGTTGTCATGACTTCGCTAAATGATGTCCAGAAAAGCGATATGTTTCACAAGCCCAACGAACTGCACAATGGGGTCCGCATTGTCGGGTTCACATGTGGTAGATTATCTGGGGTCTAGAGTGTAATGGGGAGTAGTTACCGATGCCGCTCATCACGGCACAAACACATACAATCAGAGCGGCGGTGCATCGAATATTAACTATTCATGAATGGTGCACAGACAATACAAATCATAGACATGAGCATGATACCTGGTACGCTAAATTACACACGGAAATGCGACACCCAAATGTTCGAACCTGCCAAATACGGAAGGCAGAACGAATGTGTGGGATCCCCCCAAAAAATAAAATATGAATGATGAGATCGATTGAGAAGCGAGAGTGAAGGGAGTATGGGTCGTTGAATAACTATTTCGGCAAAGCACGGTAGAAAGAAATCACTTTCTAACCCTTTCGGCCTGTGTGAAAAAGACCCTCTCCGGGTTGGACAGGCAAGAAGATAAATCCAGATGTGATACTCGACCGAGACTGACGTCTTGAGTGATGATGCCTGCATGGTTGTGTGCACTGGTCGGCGAGTTGTGTGGGTGTATCAGATACCCAAGCTTCCTTAGCCTGAGACCGGAGGTCCAGGGGCAATTCGTTCACCGGAATTGGTGCATATACCAACTCCATGTCCTCTTCAACCAGAGTCGCGGCGTCTTCGGGTATTACTGGTAGAAGGTAAATTCGTCTGTTATCCGATCGCGATCGCGAGCGGTTGCGGGAATGGGAGAAGGTGTTGCAGCACGTGCGACAGCAACGAGAGAGGCTTGTATGATAGTTTGAGATGGAAATGAGGAAATGGAACTATATAGAACACCGTCAAGTCCACCGATGGGCATGGATCAAGTAAAAAAAAAAACATACGCGAATGACGATGACAGTGAACAACAATGCAGCAAGAGCGAGAGCGGCTCGCGAGAACCAAAGCTCGCAATTCTCCGCATTCATCCCCATCTCCTGCACATCCCGCATAAGCTCTGGGTGTCTTGAGAATTCTTCACATATTCCCGTTCTGGCTGTCTGGTGGAACGCCGTGTACACAACTGCGACAGCAAAGAGGGCGGAGAATGTAAAATCTGCGATGTAATAGTCTCGATAGAAGCGAACTAGGGATGGTTTGTTCTGTGGGGGGGGAATGAGATTGATAGGTATTATAAGGCGTGGAAGGCAGTGCCACTGACCTTGATAACGCCCGCCAACCCCAGGAAGGAGATGGTGGCAGCGGAAGCAAAATAGGTCGAGAGGAGAACCCAGACAACCTTGAGACCCAAAATCCTCCATTTGTCCCCCAGCCATTCCCATTCACTGCTCTCGACCTCCAGCCTGTACGAGTGCCATACAGCCAACAGCTGGGTAGCAAGGACGGAGTTAGTGAGGGTGCCGAGAAATGAGGCGACGAGGGCGATGAGTCTATGATACCGAAAGCGGTGAGTGAAAAACATGATGATGAGACAGGAAAAAGGAGGGCGAAGAGCACCTTTGAATGGGCGCGACCATTTGTCCCAGGTTAGAATGTTGGCATTGACAATTGAAAAAGGAGTCACCCTCTTTCCACGTTGTGCTACCCGGCTTCTCGGCCTTCTCGGCGCCTTGGCATCAAGGTCAGTTATAGTATCAGTCATGACATTCCTGTCTCTATCCTGCGAATTACATTGGTCTAGAATGACTAATTTGGGCAACTTTGGACAGCTGACAACTAATGGAAGACCGCAACGACAGTTGGATGATCCGAGTAGGGCCTGCCGTCTATCGGAGTTTGCTATGCAGGTTTAGTCATCCCCTTTACCCGTAGCCTACACGTCTTCTCTCACTTGGATCCCGCACGCAATGTCCCAATACGTCGACCCCAAAAAAGCTGCCGCTTCGTACCGCCCCACTTCAGGTGTAAGCAATCTGTCGTTCCGATCAACTATCGCGTCATCCCTCATCCCGCTGACATTCTCATCCTCACCCAGTCCATGTCCCCCGGCCTGAAGCGCGCGCGGGCACCATACCTTTTCCGGAACGCACTCACCGGCGTCGTACTCGGTGCATTCACTTTCACCGTTTGGGCGTACTCCATCTCCGCCGTGAAGCAGGATGTATTCGATGACATTGACGAAGAGGCACGTGCGCTGCAGAACCAAGGTCCTCAACCGGGTCAGAGTGCCTCGCGGGACCAGCTATCTATCGGCTCTTCTTCACGGGCTGGTCTCCCGCTACGTACGGTAGACGAGGCAATCCTTGCAGGCGCGGCTACCGCAGAGGTCATCTCAAATGTCCCGCTGAAAGGAGCACCTGCCACTTCTCCGATATTCCCATCAGTGCCCCGACGTGGCATTCTTCAGAGCCTGGACTCAAGATTCCCGAAATTACTTGATCCGGTGAACAAGACACTGGTGTGGGGGGCTCCTCCGGTGGATGACATGGGTACTATTACGAGCTCAAAGTCCGACCGATAGAATCTCGATACCTAATAGTCCGAGTCGTCACTGCTACATTGATAAGACACACGAGTTAATACAGGCAATAAACGACAGTGCGGTAAACGATGGAAAGCAATTCGACTTGACAGCGACAGACTAAGAGGAAAAGTCCAAACCGGGTGAATTCAACTGAGTCCCCAGATCCCAGCCTTTCTAACACTTTCCACCAATGCGTCTACATTCCCCAGCATCGTGCCCAGCAATTCCTTCTTTTCTTCCGTTGATTTGATCTTTATAGATCCGATATGACCCGGGGCTAGACGGGCTCTATGCGACTCCTCAAACCAAGACTTATTAATACTAGTTATTGCCACTCTCGGCGCGGAGGGGTTGATCTTGATGCTTGGTATAGCTGACATGCTTTTGCTTGGTCCATGTCTAGACATGTTGCTCCTTGAAGGGACAACATGTCGTCGTTTCACCGGGCTTGATGGTGCAGAGTCCGGCTCTGTACTAAACCCTGTCCTTACACGTAGCGACGGGGCAGGTGGAGGTGAGACCACTTGTGTACGATAATTCTGCCGTGAAAAGGGATTGGTGGCCAGCGTAGAAGAAATAGGTGAGGTTTCTGGGAACACTGATGTATTCTCGGGTGAAGAAGAAAGTGACGAAGGGGTCGTTGATATTGAAGACATTGACGTTATGGACCCATTAGATGTCGACCGAGAGGAACTGGTAGATGCCAGTGATGTGACTGAAGATGCCGGCGTTGGGAATAGAGAAGAAGTACAAGACAATTGTCTCGAAGAAGGGAGATTAGGCGTTCGTGTCAAGTAAGGCTTCTTTGAATCACGGATGGGAGTAGTTGGAGCAGTGGGCGGCAATGCCGGTTCAGATGGAGTGGGAATGGGATTCTCATCCATCAAGTAAAAGTACAAAAATTCGAGACACTTCATCCTGTGCAAAATTAATGACCTCTGTTGCGAATAATAAATAACATGATGAGAAACATACCTCACTTCTCTAGGCGTGCCCGCCCTTTTAAGAATCTTAACGACTGACTGAACTCCATTTGCATTTTCAAATGAGCGTAGCGAGCTGGATGAATCGACGAGTATGCACAACAGCGTGTCTAGCACGACAGATGAGAGATGTGGTGACGTTGACGTTGATAGTTTATCTTTAGCATCTCTTGGCAACGACATGGGGAAAGGGACGTGACGGGATACTAGGAGCAGATCTAAGACCATCTGTGACGGCCGGTATCAATCAATTACCGTAAGCATGTAAGCGGTGGCTAATAGGTGTCAGACTCACCTCCAGCGCGTGCCTGCGCCCCAGGTAGGTTTTGCTGGCTGTATGGATGAGAGCTATGCCTTGGACGATAGATAATGCAAGAGAGAGTTGAAAAACCATCTTCGACACGTCGTTCTCTCGTCCTTCTGTTAGGAGGAGGTTGTGCCAATCGTTCAACCACTGCTGGACTGAAACAAGTGAAATACGCACTTTCTACTACACCCTTGTTCGTCAGTACATCTAGCTTGGGGGTTGTAACTGAAATCCATGCCAATAATCGGAGCGGAACTAGAATATGAAAATATAGTCATGACCCGAATTGAGCAGCAACCACTACGCACTGTTGCATTCGAACGTGTCTTGCACGGAGTTGAAGTGACCGAGGCTGAGAGAATCATTTAAGCATGCAACGGCCAATTGACGTTCGAGAGCTTCTAATGCCCTTGTCTTTGCGTCCACGGTCGAACGAGGTGATTGAAGCTAAAAGCAAACCACCGTCAACATCGGTACTTATGATCAACACGGCACGGCTGCCAGGGGCTGATAGGTACCTCGTCAAGTGCGTCTTGGATACAAGACTGCATGGATAAAAGGCCGCGACCTTGGATATCCATACTGACACTATTCTTAACTTTGTTCTGCGGGGGAAAAAAAGGACTGGATCCGAACTTGACACGAGGCTGACGCTGGCTATCTTGGTATGGGCGTCTATTTTTTCTTGTTTGGGCATGCGGGTGTCCATTCCAACATCCGAGATCATGTGACCGTGTTCTTCACAATGCCTCTCGGCAGAACGGTGAGTAAGAGGCAGAGACCTACAAAATTTGTGTTAACATACCGCAATGCCTTATGCAGCAATGGTCTCGTTTGATCCGTTTCATCGCTGTAGAGACATCGCGCGTGCACATTGGAGAACCCATTGATGCAGGCTTAGATGGTGCGCACTGATTCAATGTACCCTGCGCTCCATGCTAACGGCACTAGTGGGGATTGCGGTATATCAACGAAGACCTGTTAGAGCTTACGAAATTGCTGGCTCCGCACTTGATGCTGCCGCCCAAGTCACGAACAACGTACTTACGGTCAAAACCTTGCTCTCGCCACTCTCGAGGGAGCAAGTTGGTATCGTGAGGTGCCTGGGGTTGAACTACTCAGACCATGCAGTTCGTTGTCTCATGGACATCATGCTATCTGGAAGTCCCTGACTTGATTGCTCCCAGGAAGAAGCTAAACTACCGAAGCCTGCGTAAGTGCTACTCCAATGATGACTAATGTAGCATCCAGGCTAACCCACTTGCCTAGGCTCCCACTTCTTTTTTACAAGCCAGTTACATCTCTAATTGATCCAAATGCCACTGTGGTCATTCCCCGTGCAGCACAACCTGTACATGAGCACCTACCTGACTATGAAGTCGAATTCGTCATCGTCATTGGAAAAGCGGCTAAGAATGTATCCGAAGCGGATGCACTCGACTACGTCCTTGGTTATACTGGCGCCAACGATGTATGTAGTGACTTCTCAGATCTCCGCGGTTCATTGGGGCTAAGCGCTTGAAAATGGGAAGGTGTCGTTCCGGAAACACCAAATGGCCACATCCCAGTGGTGCTTTTCTAAAAGCTTCGGTACGCCTTTATGCCACGTAATCACATGGGAAGGCCAATTCAACACGTTGCAAAGATCATACAAATCCCTTTGGCCCTTGCCTCGTTTCAGCCAGTGCTATTCCTGACCCTCAAAAGGTCCCGCTCAAGTGCGCTGTGAATGGCTCAACCCTTCAGGACGGCAATACAGGGTATGTGATTTCCCCATTTTACACTTGCGTAAGGTGCTTACTGTCAACCAAAGCCACCAGATATTCACGGTGCGGAAAACGGTTTCGTACCTTTCGCAGGGCACCACTCTAGAACCTGGTTCAATTATACTCACGGGAACACCCAAAGGCGTCGGTTTTGTCAGAAACCCACCAGTATACCTTAAAGATGGCGATCGAATATACACTTGGCTTGGTCAAGGCATCGGAACTCTGATCAACGACGTCAAGGAAGAAGAGCAAGAAAGTATCAAGACTAGGTTGTAAAACTTAGATAGGATATACTGAATTGAAGGGCATCTAAGGGTAGATCTGTACTTTATTCATATGCAAATGAAAACCCTCTGGCTTTCTGGTGTAGAATCACCCAGATTCAGTGCCCGCAGGCGCTAGGGACCATCATCTGTTTCCACCTATGCTACGTGGTCTACTGCTGATGCCCGCATAAATTTCTAGAGCTGGTATGGCCACCTCTAAATTCATATTGTTTCCCAAAACCAACCAAGAGAACAAATCCTCCGATTCATATGACGTGCACATGCTGGCATTGATTGATTGCTTCAAGCGCTGATACCTCCGAAAGCAATTAGCTTTGTATTCAAATACTCCTCAATTCCGTGAGATCCTTCTCTCCCAAGTCCGCTCTCCTTGACGCCACCAAAGGGAATTTCCACCTGGCTGAGAACCCCCGTATTGGCACCAACCATACCCACCTCGAGCCTCTCCGCAACCCTCCACGCCCTGCCCACATCCCGTGAAAAGAAGTACCCCGCAAGCCCAACATCGCTGTCGTTGGCAAGCTTGATGACCTCGTCTTCCGTATTAAACTTGATAAGAGCCGCTAGTGGCCCAAAAGTTTCTTCCGTCGTCACTAGTGCATCGGGAGGGACATCCGAGAGGACAGTAGGGACGAAGAAAGAAGTATTTTGGATGACATTACCCCCGACAAGAATCTGAGCGCCCCGCTGGATGGCATCGTCTAGATGCTTTTGAACTTTTTCAACTGCGCGGCCGTGGATAAGAGGCCCATGAGTACTGAAAAGGGTCAACATCATTCACGGCCCAATCCAAATCAACTCACATTCCGTCTTCAAGACCATTTCCCACTTTGAA